>JACXGM010000788.1:0-64173 GCA_016801145.1 Umbra pygmaea
AAATCAAACTTTCTACATGCTTTAAACATTGTAAAACTGGCCTTTGTATAGAGTTCACTAACTAATTAAAGTGTTATGCACTTTGATATCCATTGACCTTCGGGCTTTTATTTTGAAGGTTTTCTCATTATACCGACCTATATGACGTAATCTGAAGTGTCGCCAGCATGAGATAGTGTCGCTGAAAGAACACAAGTGCAACTATGTAAATACGTTTGGACCAGTTCGTTAGCAGTAACCAGCGTCTGAGCATTGGCTTTAATTCCCAAATGTTTAATGTGTCCATTCTAAAATGTAATGGTGTAGTAATATTATAAATAATAATAATAATAATAAAGTACATGTACAGTAGGTGACCGCAATCTCTGAAGTCACATGGCTACTTAGCCTGGAAAAAGATTATGCTACAGTAACGCAACCCAGTGTGTTAGATGTTCATTACCCTGATACGGCCTCAGTAAAACACTTTGTCTCGTTAAACAACGGCATGCGTATAATCTATGGATGGTTTACTTACAAAAAGAGTGTGTGGATGTGCTCAACGCTATGAAATATGTTACAAATCCCTTTTACCAGTCAGTGCGACCATTGCCAGAATAGGAATAATATAGTGTTGTCAGTAGAACCGTAATACAAACAAGTCGGCCGTATCTCAGTGAAGATGACGTCACGAAACCACCAAAACAGAGGGTCGACTTCTAACTGTTTTTGTTGGCACTATGTAAAAAAGTAAAATAAGAACTGTGTACATAGCACATAACACAATTACACCCACTTTAAAACATTCATATATTACGCATGCCTTTGTTTTTTCCAAGACCGTAGGGTTTAAGGTAAATTTACCTTAGAATGTACCATTGGTTCGCTGCGAGGGTATTAACTATATGCGCTGGCAGTCTCGTTCGAGGCTAATGCCCACTGCACAGCCCTCCTGGCTTTCTATGGCAATGTTACCAACAATTCTCCTGCTGTTTGTTACAATAACTAGTTGTATGAGCTGGTTGCGTTTGAAACCCAGCAAATATAACTTTTTTCAGTGAATGATTTGCTGACCGAATCACCAACTGACATTTGACACTATTATCTGCCCGGTTTTAGTTCGGTTCCAGGCAGGATGCCGCAGGAGGAGATGAAGAAGCCTCTAATACTGGGTGGTGCCAGTCCCAGACACCTTGAAGCCTCAGTCTCCGATCCAGGTACCCCCTTGTTGGGCATCCTGGGCACAGGGGACTTCTCCCGATCCCTGGCCAAACGACTACTGGCCTCTGGGTATCGGGTGGTGGTGGGCAGTCGCAACCCAAAGCGCTGTGCCTCCCTCTTCCCTGAGGAAGCTGAGGTGACTACCCAGCAGGAGGCTGCCACCCAGGCCGACCTGGTCTTTGTGGCTATGTTCCCAGAGCACTATTCCACCTTGGCTGGGTTGAGGGAGCTGCTAGCAGGGAAGACCCTGGTTGATGTAAGTAACGGTATCAAGATCAACAAGGATAGGCAGTCCTATGCTGAGCAGCTGGCCAACATCTTCCCGGACAGTAATGTGGTGAAGGGCTTCAATGTTATCTCAGCCTGGAGCCTGCAGATGGGGCCGAGGGATGGTAGTAGACAGGTAAGTCTCAAAAAGAAGACTAGACTGGGGGAAACATAGTTCTCTTCATTGCTGCTTCATTTGGACATTTTGGCATGTATTTTTTGGGATGCACCATCTTTTCCTTCTTTTACTCCTTTTATTGGAAACAGAAACACTATATTGATAACGCAAGGATCTTCACAAAACACAATCCCCCTTTCCATAACCCTCCAAGCAACCACCAAAATCTTCATACATACGTTAAATGTAATGCTCATAGTGTTTTGGCTATGTTCTGTAAATAAAAGGCATAGTGTCTCTTAAACTAGTCTGCTTGTCTGCATTTGACTGTGACACTGTTCTCTTGACTAACCAGGTCCTGATTTGCGGAGATAGCAGCAGGGCCAAAAGCGCTGTGATCCAGATCTGCCGGAGTCTCGGCTTCATCCCGGTCGACATGGGTCACCTGTCCTCGGCCCAGGAAATTGAGAACGCGCCTCTGTACCTCTTCCCCTCTTGGCGCTCCCCTTGCCTCTCCACTCTTGGTCTCTTCGTTTTCTTCTACGCCTACAACTTCATCCGGGAAGTCCTGCATCCATACGTGAAGTCGGGGAAGAGCGTGTTCTACAAAATGCCAGTGGAGGTGGTCAACGTCACTCTGCCCTCGGTTGCCCTGGTAACCCTGGCTCTGGTCTACCTGCCGGGCCTCAATGCTGCCTTGTTGCAGCTGTCCTGGGGCACCAAGTACAGGCGCTTCCCCCACTGGCTGGATCGCTGGCTGCAGTTGCGGAAGCAGTTGGGCCTCTGCGCCTTCTTCTGTGCTGCCCTGCATGCTGTCTATAGCCTGTGTCTGCCCATGCGCAGATCAGCCCGCTACAAGTTACTCAATCTTGCTTTTAAACAGGTGGGGGGAAAAAAGTTCACAAACTATGTCCACTGTCATGTAGCAATTTTGGCTTAACGTTTGCATCGGCATTGGGAATGTTAACTTTGTGTTTTGCTGTTCAGGTGAAGGCAGGCCAGGAGGAGGTGTGGGTGGAAGAGGAGGTGTGGAGGATGGAGCTGTATCTGTCTGTAGGCATCCTGGCTCTGGGGACGCTGTCTCTTCTGGCTGTCTCGTCACTGCCCACTGTGGGCAACTCGCTCAACTGGAGGGAGTTCAGCTTCGTTCAGGTCAGTACGTCCACACTCGTTCCCCCTGTGTACATGAGCTCTGCCTGAAACGCAGCAGTCGTAGAAAGACAACATATGAGTCAACTGTCTTCTCCTCAAAATTCATAAGGGGAAATGTACTGTTATGGTTCCATTTTCCAGGGATTTGTCCTTTGTAGCTTTTTGAACTTCCCCTTCATATTTATGCTAAGCTGATTCAGCCGGCGCAGGATTAGTCACATGCTACTGGTCTCTGTGATAAAAGGTCTGGATTGTGCTTGGGCTGTCAGGATGTCCTGCCTGCCTGCAGCTCGGGGCTGCACTGAAACGTTTTAGCATTATTCTCCATCAAGATTAGAGTCCTGCGGTCCCTTCAGCTCACAGCCAGCGAAATGCAGCATGTGAGTGAGATCAGTCCGGCAAAAGGAAAGAGAACGTATTGACGTTGCTTAAAGTGAGTTAGCCTGGTATAAGGTGTTATTAACTGGCACACATTCCCAACAAGGCCTTACATCATCATTAATAATAACATGTTCCCATTTGACAGTAATTGTTATTTAAGGATGAGGATGAGTCATGTCCCTGCCTGTCAGGGGTAATTATTATTCACCTGGCCTCTTTAGTGCCCTGTACTGTGGTAATAATTAGAGAGAACACACACAAACAAGGACACACTATCCCGCACACACAGGCACATGCTGACTACAGGGGCTCATTAAGGACAAATGATGAGCTGGTAGGTCATTCTCCCCCATAGGGACTTTCTATGCGCATGCTGCCATGATAAGCTAACATACTGCACTTATAATACACCAGTCAGGAAAGACCTGTCATATGGCCTCTGCGGCTCACACTAAGGAAACGTTCAGTTATTAAGGGCTTGTGTGCTGAGGTCCACGGTAAAATCCCATGTATGCTAGTTATCTTAGTGCTGTTCATTATTAGCACCTTGCTGATAGGGTTGAATGTGAATGGGTGGAATATTGGGTAGTTTATTAAGGTTAAGTCTTTTATTTATTTTAAACATTTAATATAACATTAGAAAACCATCACCTTCATGACTCACAACCTGACTGTTGTGAAGATAGATGGTTTAATTATGTAATAATGCACAATGGCTGTGGTATCATGGTCAAGGGCTATTCTTAGAAACGACAGCAAAGTGCATTTTTACAGCTTTTAGTTATGGCGTATTGGCCATATAACAAACATCTTAGTTATTGTGGGAAATGGCATCCTCCATATGTGGGTAGTTTATTCTTCATTGGCAGGTAACTTTGTTTATTTATCAGCCACTTTGGTGGGCGAATTGAAAAATGTATAGATTTCCCCCACCAATGAAATCAGAGCGGAGACAATGAAATGGTCTCTGTTTGTTCGTACATGCATTGGTTTACATGTAGCCTGTCTGTTTTCTCTGGGTCTGCGTATCACTTTTTGCCTACAGTTTGGTGAACGATAGGTTTTAGCCCATCTGCGATAGCTTGTCTGTAACATTGCCGACTCAAATTGAAATAAAGCTGAATCAAATCCCCATTTGGGCTATACATTGTTTATTTGTGATTTAAAACAACAGCGTAGTCTGCTTCTAAACAACTCTGCATAACTCATGAAGATGTAAATTTAAAATAATTGAATTGGCAGGTATATAAAGTAAATGAACACGTGTGCTTGCATAGTTATAATCAGTGTGGCTGGTGGGCAAACAAAGTTTATTTCCCACCCTGATCTTAGAGGTGCCTGCAAATGATTGGCTAAAAGGTACGTTTTACTATTGGAATTGACAATCATAATTTTATGTTCGAACCACATGGTTTATATTATACACGTACAGTGGATTTAAAAAGTTTACTTTCCTTTATATTCTCAAATGTTACAGTTTTTGCACATTCTTTTTTCAGATCTTTAACTGAATAATATCTGAATAATAAATAATCTGAACATATAACAATATTTGAAATGCTTATTTACAGAACAAATTATCACATTTCATGACCAGCCTTTTGTTAAATATTAGGTTTTGCATTAAAATGCTTATTTAGAGAAAATCAGAAATTATACAAATACACAGCACTTTATTATACAAATGCTCTCTAGGAGGGACTGTCAACATAGCCTGTAGTGACAAGGGAAAATGTATTGCATACAGTAAGGCATGGTATATGACTGGTGAATATGATCCTATAGATAAATGTATATGTAATATTAGGAAAGAATGTGTGTTGCAAAACAAATATTTGAATGAATACAGACAACCACAGATACTACCGGTATATATATTGGGGGATGAAAATTAGACTTGTTTTTGTGGAAAAATTGCATTTGTTAATTTCTTGTAGCAATTGTTTCATATTCTGTGTTCCCTCTCAAAAAATCTGTGTTTTAAATTTTTTATTTACGTTCTAATTAATAATAAACAAATGTGCGTGTACTTGCTGCTTTAGAATCCAGTAAATATGCCTTTAATGCTGTGTGAAAATTAGTATTCATAAATAACAAGGTACAGTAATAAAATTGAAAGGATATTGTAGTGATATTCTAAGATAATCATGTAATACATTTGCAGTAGAACTGTGATTGTGGCCTAACAACACTAACACAAGTATTTGGCTACAACAGCAATAAGCTGAAATTCACAGGCTGCTGTTTACACTCACCAACCACTTCATTAGGTAACACCTGTTCAACTGCTCGTTAATGTAAATATCTAATCAGCCAATCACATGGCAGCATGTCAATGCATTTAGGCATGTAGACATGGTCAAGACAATCTTCTGATGTTCAAACCAATCATCAGAATGGGAAAGAAAGGTGATTTTATGGTGACTTTGAACGTGGCATATTTGGTGCCAGACAGGCTGGTTTGAGCATTAGAAAGTGCTGATCTACTGGGATTTTCCTGCAGAACCATCTCTAGGGTTGACAGGGTGGTCCAAAAAATGAAAATATAGAGTGAGCGGCAGTTCTCTGGGTGAAAATGCCTTGATGGCAGAGGTCAGAAGGGCCGGACTGGTTTGAGCTAATAGAAAGGCAACAGTAAATCAAATAACCACTTGTTACAACCAAGGTATGCAGAAGAGCATCTTTGAATGTCGAACCTTGAAGCAGATGGGCTACAGCAGCAGAAGACCACACTGGGTGCCAGTCCTGTCAGCTAAGAATAGGAAACTGGCCCACTGAAATTGTACAATAGAAAATTGGAAAATTGTTGCCTAATCTGATGAGTGTCTTTGCTGCGACATTCAGATAGTAGGGTCAGAATTTGACGTAAACAACATGAAAGCATGGATCCACCCTGTCTAGTTTAAGTGGTTTAGGCTGGTGGTGGTGGCGTAATGGTCTGGGGGATATCTTCTTGGAAAACTTTGGGCCCCTTAGTACCAGCAGCTTTGTTTAAATGCCACAGCCTACCTGAGTATTGTTGCTGACAGTGTCCATCCCTTTATGACCACAGTTTACCCATCTTCTAATGGCTACTTCCAGCAGGATAACACGCCATGTCACAAAGCTCACATCATCTCTAACTGGTTTCTTGCAAATTACAATGAGTTCACTGAACTCAAATGGCCTCCACAGTCACCAGATCTCAATGCAATCAAGCTTCACATCATGGATGTACAGCTGACAATACTGCAACAACTGCGTGATGCAGTCATGTCAATATGGACCAAAATCTCTGAGGAATGTTTTCAGACCTTGTTGAATCTTTGCCACGAAGAATTAAGGCAGTTCTGAGTGCAAACTAAGTTCAACCATGTATTAGCAAGGTGTACCAAATGAAGTGGCTGGTGAGTGTATGTACTAGTATCGAAAGCCAAGGTTCAGACATGTTAGACATTCGCAATGTAAACTCATCATTAAAAGATGTTAATTGTATCAACAGTTTGTCTACAATAAACCCAATAACTGAGCATGCAAAAGTCCTTAACTTGGCAAATACAGTTTTCTGGAAGCAATGATTAAATTACCTTGCAAATAAAATTATATTTTTTAATTTATTATTGTTACATTTTTGTGTTTTTTTCTATTTTATTTTATGTTTTTCTCCCTTACCAATTCCCTCTAATCCTGCCTTGACGACTCCTTGGACAGATCTGTGGGATGGTTCATCCAACCACGTCGCCCAGCCACCGATCATTTTCACACTGCGAATCCAACACTGAAGCCTTTAGCCTTTGCTAGACTATCTTGCTACCCCAAGTCGCTTTATTCTATTTCCAGTGTGATCATTTTCGGATACTCATCTATTCTGAGTCAATATTTTGTCAATATTTTGATGAAAAAGTGGTTTCCATGTTATTAGTCATGGTCCTTTTTGTTTTTCCCTTCCAGTCCAGACTGGGCTACACTGCTCTGGTGATGGCCACTCTCCACACGCTGACTTACGGCTGGAACCGAGGCTTTGACCCGGAGCAGTACCGCTTCTTCCTTCCCCCCACCTTCCTGCTAGTTCTGGCCCTACCGCTGGCTGTCCTGCTGGGCCGGCTGGCTCTGTGTCTTCCCTGCGTGGCCCACCAACTCCACCGTATCAGGAGGGGTTGGGAGAAAAGCAGAGCCATCCGCTTTACACTGCCAGACGACGAGTGTAATGGGCGCCTCCAAGAGGACATCAGTAATGTTTGAGAAGCTGGCTTATTATTCACTGTTACTGCAGGTAAGAACAGACCGTATAATATACTGTCACCAACACAAGCCTTATGCTTCAGAAGAAATGTAGGGATTTCAGTGGCCTTAATTTTTCTTACTAGTCAATATGCAACTTAGCTGGATGAAATGTAATTTATAGCACTACCCTTTACCTTGGTATTATTTATCAAAATAAATGAGCCGTGGTTATAAGCCTATGACAAATGTATAGTAGTGATATCTTTGAGATTACTGATGTAATGCTGATTTCATTGAGTGCTGCTCTACCCTGGATCCTAACTGGAAACCAGACATTCATGTCATTGTCTTTCTACTGGTTGCGTATCCAGTCAGGTAGTTGTTTTGTATTATTTTCTACATTTTGTACTATTAGCCTCTGTCACAGGCTTTCGTGTCAAAGTAAGCGAAGCGTGAGCATCTGTGGTTATACTTGTTGGATGCCTCAGCTCTGTCTGGCCTGCTTAGGGCTGAATGTTACGCTGACACTTAAGGTCAATCAGACCCAAAATGTTGCACCTCACAGCAAAGTCATGTTGTTTGCGGGTGTCATGCCTGCTTCTGCTGTTGCGTAATATTTTCTTACTGCAAATAGATGTGGTAAGAAAATAACACCTTTGCCTGGGCTTACACTATGATTGCACCTGGCATTGTGTAGTTATCAAATGATGCACTATAATATTTAGACTTTAACATGTCTGAGGTTTTCAAAGATCAAATGTGTGCACAGATATTGTGAGGAAAAATAATTTCATCAGGTTGTAGAAATGATCTTTCTTACAAAGTGTTGCTGTCACCAAAGTCAATTTGAATGGGTTTTTGTTGTAGTTAACACTGTTAGACATTCAGTAGCCATTTTATTAGGTACACCCATCTGGTACCGGGTTAGGAGAATTGCCTTTAAAATAGCCTAAATTCTTCGGGGCATGGATTCTACCTGGTGTTGGAAATGCTCCACAAGGATATTGGTTTCTGCAGACTGGATGGCTTGAATAGTCATGTGCAAAAAGCCTGTTATATCTCATTCTTTATTTTGAGGTCTGGAGAATGTATTTGCTGCTCAAGCAAACTGAACCAGGTTCATTGTGAATTTGGCTTTGTTACATGTTGTTTATAAATAGGAGCAACCTTTTTTGTAAACGATGAGTTGTACGTAATAAACTGAGTTAATATTTAATGTAAAGATCTATAACATCCCTATCGGGCAAAAAACAAAGTTCTTTAAGCTAAACCTTGCTTAATATAATTGTGTTTGACTGGTTACTGAGTTTTTATACTCTTATCTGTGTGATTTTGTTAAATACATTGATGTCCATGTTAATAAAGAAATGTAATGAAATGCATATTTTGCTTATTGCTGAAATAAACACAAATATATACACCCTATTCATCTCTGTTCTGTTACACAATGTCTACATCACCGGTGAGTGAGGAAGTCAGACAATAAGACATCCTTTGAAAATGTTATTGATAATACTGCTACTCAACTTGGAAGTATAAGATTAGGAAAGGTGTGCAGTTTAGACAACAACAACGATTGAGTTAGCAGGCAGCTGCCCCTGCACGAGGAGTTGCTAGAGTGCCACGAGAAAAGGCCTCCTGTCCATCAACCCTGGATGATGCGGAATCTGCAAGCGCCCTCTACTGGGCAGTGTTGGTGTGCAGCGAGCATGATTTGAATTCACTAAAACAAACGCAAATTGCTGATTAACACTGATGGTTCATCTTGAGAGTAGTGAAGGCATCCACAAACTCATCAACTTTGGGACATAATTGTATTAAAACATGGATAACTTTCAAGATAACAAATCTCTTCTGTTATTTTAGAAGAAATTCACTTTAGTAACTAGTAAACTTTTTAAGAGGTTCATCTTTTACAAGCCAATAATAATAATCAATGCAATGCTAGGCATATGTAAACATCGACAATCAGAAATAATCTGGTGCCTTATGGTGTTCCACTTGTGGTTTTCAAGACAACATCATTAATGTGACGCAGAATATACTGGTTGTGAAAATTAATAAAAAAGTAAAAATTCCAATAACCGTCTAAAGGATAAGTATGTATAATTTTCTAATTTTTACATAGGCCTAGTGGTAATCTTAGATTGCACAATTGAGAACTATTCATGTGTCCATGTCAAAATGATTAATCGTTTGAGCTAATGTGCCCCATTTAATTTGTGACTCAGATTGCTCAGTGGTTACGGAGTCAGCGTTTTAGTCAAACGTTTGCCTGTTTGAATCCCGAATGTGCGAAATGTCATTGTGTCCTTGAGCAAGGCACTTTACCGTCTGCTGCTCCAGGGGAATATCCCTGTATTCAATATAAGTCGCTCCATTAAAGATACAGTCCGCGATGTTCGTAATTTCAAAACTTGTCTATATTATATGCACAATCTAAGTAGAATCATCGTCTTACCTAGTTAGCTTGTAACCGAACGGTGTTTCTTTGCCATTGAAGGCATTCCCTTACTGTGATGTTTGGTTTGCTAACGTAGGGGAATTCCCATTGACAGAGCTGTCAATCAAACCTGAGCTATACGGTGACGTTTAATGAGTTTTGCATAGCGAGCACAACCTCTAAACACAACAGAACAAGAGAGAAAATTCGACACTTCAGGGGAATAAAGGCCCGAGCGTTCACATTCTTTACTACCTAGAGGCATAAATAGTTTTAAATATCACCTAAAATCGCAAAAGGCATCTTTAAATAACTAAAATGGAAAAATATCTAAGGATTTTGTTATCTGATGGGAGCAGCAAAAATGTAACATTCTTACAGTACGTTTAAGGTGACTACTTGTGGTTGATAATTCAATTCGACCTTCTAGACACCTGCTTTGACATCAGACTGATTGTGAAATCTGATTTTGTGGGGAACTAGTGTGGGCTCGGCGTCCGAACTTCAAGATTCTGAACGCAAGTATGGTCCCATTCTTCCATCTAGTGGTAGGTGCAGGCTGTTGCATTTATGATTAATTTCGAACCTGCGGCTGATGCCCTGGTATGGAATTTGAGATGCCACCTCCCCTACAGAAATATAAAAGGTAAGACAGACAACACCCAAATGAAAGCAAGGAAGTTCGAACGAACACATTCAAGAAGTAACGTGTTCGTTTTCTGCTGAAAATCATGTCTATGGTAAGGCAAAAAAATGTTTTATTGGACTAAATGTACAGCGACAATAGCGAAAACATCTGCTAATGTTGATTGGCATATTTCAAGGTATTACAATGGCATTGAATATGCATAACGTTTTTTTTCAGTTTATCTTTTGTGAATCTACTGTGCTAATAATATCTACTCTGCGGTATACTTTTCACTGTGTGATTTCAAAAACTGGTATAGTCGTAACAGAAGTTATACTTTTTCAGAAAAGTTAACATCTTTAAACGCATAAGCAAATGCCTCAATGTGGTTTTCAATACCAAGACGGCATACGTTAAGATGTTATTAAAATGCTGTTCTCATAATAGACAGGGTTGACTCTGGGTTGTCTTTTCAAGGAAGAATTTAACAAGGCTGCAAATGACTTGAGAAATTTGCCGGTATTGCCTACCTACGCTGAACTAGCAGTTGTCTATGGTTTGTACAAACAAGTGACAATTGGCGACGTCAACAAAGGTGAGTCATTCTATTCTATTCAACCTGTGCGCCTGGCAAAAAAAACCTGCTCCTGCTGCACCTCATTCTTTAGCTAATACCTTGACATTGCATACCTCCGGTAACGCTAAACATATATTTATTTGTACACGCCTGCAACCATGGATTGGCATTAACAACTTTAAGAATTTACCAATCGGACGGCCTTACCTTTGGTTGTACACGCGAAATTGTCAAACCGCGGTCATAACAACAGAGGACGAAATATTCGTTTACTTGTGTATGTTCTGGGAAGTAATAATACACATGCTCGAGGTGACCCACGTTTATCTAAATTTGATAGGCCTACATGTTTCTCTCACCTGCATAATAAGGGCAAACGCCGATTAGCAGGTCCAACTGGCCAGGGTACATACTGAGACACATTTTTATCAAGAAAGATCAGTGTTTGACCTGCTGGTATCTGCAGTTTTCTGATGAAAGAAAATCACACTGGGCAATCTAGTGACTGCTCAGTTCTCTTAACTCAAAGTTAACCCTCTTTTCAGGGACCCAGAATTGTCTGGGGTCCCTGAGGAGTAGGTTGAATACCTAATTCAGTCCATGATTGGGTATGTTTTATCATAATGCCTACAGTATCTACTTCATATAATGTCAACTGTTAACCTTTTCCCCTTACACAATTATCCATCATCATCTGCCTCCATTTTGTCTAAGTAGCTACATTATTTAAAGTTATGCTTTGAGATGAGATGTATCCACTTTGTGTCCACAGCTCGTCCTGGAATATTTAACTTCGAAGGGAAATCAAAATGGGATGGGTGGAAGGCACAGGAAGGTAATTTGAACAGTGTTGTATTATTGTGCCTTTTTTCTCATGTTCCATGTTTGTGAACCACATCCTCAATGTGCTCTGTTTCTATTTTCAATTCAATAGGAAAGTCCAAAGAAGATGCTGTAAAAGAATATATTGCTTATGTGGCAGTACTGAAAGAAAAATACCCAAATGTAGAGGTTATTCATTAGTACACTGCTTTTTCTTAGAATGAATATTAATATGCATATAATCTTCAATTACAATTTCAAGTTGGACGAAACTTTCATTTTTTACAAAGGTCGTAAAAACAAAACAAAAAAAATTGATAAAGTGTAGCCCATTGATAAAGTGTAGCCCATTATTTGGATGTTTGTTTTAGACATTTTCAAATGTGTGAGAACACTGTTGGTGCAACAGAAACTGTGATGTTTCTAAAAGATCTATGTCTAGTATAATAAAATATTGATTCAAATGAACAAAAAGAATTACGAATTTTCAATCATGTTGTGTTGAATCCTCTGGGGTGAACTGTGCTGGTCATTACCAAACATCAATTTCCAGGATAAAAAAGAATACCTTCTCGTTAAAGAGCAGAGTCCCCTTTGAAAGCGCTTCCTGTTTCTTGCAGTTTCCACTGGACTCAAACTTCTCAAATAATTAGGTCTGCTCCACTTTAGGGAATGACACAAATGTCACAGTACAATTTCCAAGCAATTCTCCAACAATGTCCATGTGATTCTGTGTGCCAATTCTCTAAATCTTTGAGGAAGTCATCTGTATGAGCTGATGCATCTGGTAGGTACCAAAGGAAGTGAGGAAAATTGTCATGCCAGGCTGGCCTGTCCAGAACAAGGCAGCAAGGAAACCTGGGTAAGAGGAGAGCCACTTTGGCTCATAGAACCATGCTGCCTGGGTTCCTCATTCAAGTGCCGCCTTAGCCTCCACCTGCGCCATCTTTTTTTTACTTCATGCTGCACCTGTGTGTGTGTGTGTGTGTGTGTGTGGGGGGGGGGGGGGTTGGGGGCAACATCAGTATTAGCAAAAGCACAATTGTTGTTTCAATTAGATTTTACAACGTAGTTAAGAAAAGAGTGAAAAATCTACCTCTCCATTTTGAAAACAGTAAAGAACGGCAACTACAAAACCCTGGAAGGTGAGAGAGTAGTTTAGGCATCCAAGGGTAATAACAGATCAAGAAGAATTAATATTAAGTTAAAAAAAATACCTGTGTTGATGCAAGCGCCAGTTCAAAAAAGGTCCATATCGTGTATGTTAAACCACTGACTGTTATGGGTAAGAAGGCAAAGAGAATATAGTACAAACCAAAGAGGGACACCAAAAGGAAAGTAGATTTGGTAAGCCTCCTGAAAAGTAAAATGTATATATTTTTTTACAATACACAGAACACATATGTTTCAGCGCTAGGTTGATGTTTTGCAAGTCTTTCAAGTCAAATTTAGCAAAGTGTACCAAAGGTTAGCGAGTGTAAAGTAGCAAAGTTGTTAACATTTAAACATGCAACATTTTTATTACTCACTTGTACTGGCTAGATTCATTTCCATGCATTTCTGGCATCTGGAGTTTTCCCACCAGGATTCTTATAATCCTCAAAAAAAACAGCAGGTTAACCTGAAAAATGAAATAGAAAGATGTCTTTTATCTGCTATTATTTTATCAACCATATAATTATTAAATCCGTAACAGTGTATGCCGTAGACATTTTAATCAACCACTAGAAGCAACTGATGTACTTACAACTATGAAAAGCAGGACTGGCACTCTGAGAATCCACCAAATCCAGTCACGCCCCCTCGTCTCCCAACAGCTTGATGGACAATGTAAACATTTCAATTATGACAATATTGTGATCTGATTCAAATGTATCCATGGCAACTATTTCATAAAATCAAGCTTACCCCACATCTTCATAAATATATTTTGCCAAGCCCCAGGATATTATGACAACCATTGGCAAACCTATCAACAAAAACTATGGTAGTGAAATCCAAACTCCTTTTTTTTAGATTTCTGTAAAAATGTTGGTTTTATAAATGGGTTAAAATGAGTTTGCTAGATGTTTATGACCAGACTGCATTTAAATAGTCTTGTAGTAATATCCATACCCCAGCCTAGGATGATGTACCACCACAGGTGTTTCTTCTGGGAGAAAAAGGATACACTGATAAGGGTGTGTAGGTAGTGTCCTTCCACCAACAGCCAGCTGTAGTTAGCCATGATGCAGTAGTTGGAGAACATCACCACTACCTTACAACCCACCTACAGTACATGACCAAAATTGATATATGTGTTAGCAGATTTATATCACCTAATATCAATTAATTAGTAGTAGCTACTAAATTATAGTGGTAAAGTTAATCATCTGCTTTTTCGAGATTTCAAATATGAATGTATCCACTTTACCCACTCAGCTTTTTGATATCACATATTTACACTCTAAATACATTAATCCATTAATTCACACATACTGTACATTTACATGAATTTACAGTATAGTACTGTAAATACTGTTGTGAACTACAGGGCAGGAAAGCAAACCTAGGTTACTGTGGTAAAGATAAACAATTCCACTTATTTAAAGTTGTAACATGGTTCATATAGTGAGATCCTTAACTGATTCATCCAATCAGATGCACTACCTGTGGCTTCCATGGCCACGTTACACATCCAGCCATGCATTCCAATGCCCTCAGGGCTCACATCCAATGTTGCAAACCATGTGGCAGAAAAGCAAAGCTAGTTTGCTGATGTGAAAAGCAGAAACCCCCGGCTGACCCACCTGGTGGGAATAATATTGCAGCTGAAAAAGCAAGAGTCACTGCAATGCTTACCGGATAGTGATCGCAGTGATACAGGTCTTCATTGGTGAAGAGCACTGAGTCTTTGATAAAGATGAATACAGCACGCAGTATGAAGGAGATGAAAAGCTGAATGTGGATGTAGTTCCTGGTGCAGTGCAGTTTCCTAAACAGGACAGAACGATGAAGGTTCCCCACTGGTAAACAATATTATGTATAAGCATGTTGATTACTGTGTAGTTTGCATTGCTCTTGTTTATCATAGCAGTTGTAAGATGTATGATCTGTCTCTAACCTGAATAGACAGAGAATGGCGATGGCGACTGTGAGAGACGAGAGAGACAGCGCGTAGCCTGCAGTGTACATGGCCTTCACATAGGGGAGATACATGTGGGAGTCAAGTGACTAGGAGGAAAATAGAGGGGAAAATGGCCCGGGGTAAGATTTTTTTTTGTTTTATTTTTAATAACATTGTCTGTGTATTTCGGATGCACTATATAAAACTTCTATTTGTTTTTTTCATTGAGCGCTACCTATCCTGTAACAAAAGACAATAATTGATTTTGTATTTTTGGCACACTCCCACCTCTCCATGGAAGTGTAACGTCTCATTGAAACAGGCATGCTCATAAGGAGGGAATGCGTCAGTCCATCCTGTGTCAGTACAGTTCCGGTACACTTTACCTGGGAAAGGATATGTTTGTTAGTACTTGCTGTTGTGTTAACCAGTACCATTGGCAATCAAAATGGACCATGTTAATCAACATTCTAAAACATACCAAACTGTTTCTAAAACACACATGACTTCACAGGTCCCAAATCTCTTTGGGTTCTATATGGATGTCAGACATTTCCAGAAGCAAACCTTTTATGAACTCTATAACACTGCTTTGTCAATTAGCCTGTCCTCTAAGAGCATCAGTCGACAGTTTTATGGTAAAAAGACAAACGTTATTGTATTCAAATGGAAACTAAACATTTAGGTGGGTGGATCATTGACTAAAACACACATCATAACATACCAGCCAGGGGTGGGGTTTGGGTGGGGGTTGTTACCTTCTGATTTGAAGACATTGGGACAGGGCTGGGATACAGATTCACCTACAAAAGCAGGAAGCCAGCAATTCAATTGATCCCACAAAACCTTGCAGTCTGAATGAGAAAAAAAATAACTGTAAGTGTTTTTCCAATTCAGATCAATGTATGTACACACAAATACATGCATTTCAAAAAAATCACTGCATGATTGTTCACAGGCATAACTATTTTGGAATTGATGGTCCATGAAAAATTTGCAATTTAGTATATCTGTTTGGTTTTGGTTATTTATTTAAATAATTGTAAAGGCAAAAGCCGTTCTTGTTTGGTGGTTATACGATAACAACGGTAGGCCTACAGTGGCAAGACGAACAGCTAATGTTTTCACCATCATGACTTCCACTAGAGGCACACCTAGTCGGTTGTAAGGCTGATTTTCCTCTGATACTGTACTGTTTTCGATTGTGTACTGATTTTGGGGCAAATATGGGAACGGAAGTTATGTAGTATTATCTTTTGCGCAAGAGTTTGTTAACTCTTCAGGAATAACGTGTTGATAATTAATAGCGGTTATTGTATTGTATGTAGCCTATGTATGCTGAAAGCATCCAAAATATATAATACAATATCTAAAATTGTGCTTGAAATAATTGACATTAAAGTTAAACAAAATGTGCTCGGTTTACCAGAGTTTTGCCGTCAATGTATTCTAATATTTTGTATAAAAATATATTATGTCGCGTTGAAATAATAGACGGATCTAGGAAATTCTGATCAGGTTCAGAAATTGACAACGAGTTTTAAGCAAAAATCTTCAGAAATCCTGCATATCTATTACCGGTTTTGTATTGTATTCATAAAGTAGGCTATTTGCTGACACCGCATTTAAAGAGACTTATCATGCAGTATCATGCTGGAAACGATTTTTTACGAGGACAAAAGTTAAACAAAACGGTCTCACCTGGTTGGGGAGTTTTGGACACATTCTGCAGTCGCAAATCATTAATGCACCTCTCCTCCTCTCTAACAAGAATCGCGTGCGGCTCACAATCTGCTTGAACCTGCCAAAGTTTAAAATTAATAACAAACAATGCATGTTCTTTCACTTTTTTATAGTGTTCCCTATTTCATACATACCCGCGGTTTATTTACCTTAAAGTTCAAGTACATGCCCAGGATTCCAATAATTCCAATTTTTCCAGATAGTATTTTAAGCATAATTTAACGATTTAACAGAGTTTTGTACAAAAAGTATTATATTATCGTTATGTTCAAAGCAGCAATTCATCAAACAGCACTCCCTAACTTTGTCCAAAACAATTAGATAAGATATGTTTGAAGCTTTGATCAGAGTTATTACACTTTACGAGATGCATTAGATAACTCGGTTCCCTCCTGTAGAATCTCAGCTAAAAGTTCTAAAACGCCTTTTGACCCGCCTACTTAAAATAACAGCCCGCCCCTCGGAAACATCACTATGGTGACGAGAGTGTTTGGTGGATATTCTGTTGGTGAAATAGCAGGTACGTGCAGTTTCCAACCTTAATATACACATCATGCATCGAGTAGAAACACTTTGTGTTTACGAACCACCAAATCAAACCACCAAACAAGACTAACTTGTCCACAAATTTACACTTTTTGACGAGGTTTCATACTGTTTGTCTAGCTTCTCTGCAGTGCTGTATCTACTTTGTGTGCAAATGGTATCTTGCTAGATCTGTCAATTTACATGTTGTAGCTAATGTGTTGTCATAGATAGAGTAATCGACAACTGTATTTTGGTAAATAGGCTAATAGTAAATGTCAATAATGTTTACTATCTTCTTCAGCGTGCTATTCATGGAGAAATCATGGAAGTGGCACACTTTGCAGCTGAGACATTTCTAGACAGCCATAGGAAGAAGACACCACTTCCCCTGTGTCAACTAGTGGAGGACAGAAAGAGAAGTCCTTCTCATGTGCCTCATCACCTACTAGAAACCCGTATGACATTTCTCGCTTGAACTATTTATTTGAAGAGCTAGTTTGTTCATATTTGCCACTTTGTGTTTTCTTATCTCATTCATACCAAACTTATACCTTCAGACATATTTACCAAACTTATACCTTCAGACATATTTACCAAACTCAAGAGTAACAGCACGATCCAAGCAGAACCCTCAGCACTTCACTTCAGTGGCTTTGAACTGGGCAAGGATTATGAAAGGAGCTTGGTGAATATCGCAATGAAATTAAACATTATATACATATATGTGTATATACAGTCGTATGCAAAACTTTAGGCGCCCCTGACAATTTAGATGATATTTATTTATAATTAACTGGGTGTTTGGATCAGCAATTTCATTTTGATCTATCAAATAACTGAAGAACACAGTAATATTTAGGTAGTGAAATGTTTAACAGAAAATGTGCAATATGTATCAAAATGAAATTAGACAGGTGCATAAATTTGGGCACCCTTGTCATTTTGTTCATTTGAATACCTGTAACTACCTAGCACTGATTAAGTGGAACACACAATTGGTTTGGTGAGCTCATTAAGCCTAAAACTTCATAGACAGGTGCATCCAATCATGAGAAAAGGTATTTAAGGTGGCCAATTGCAAGTTGTTTTTCTTTTTGACTGTCCTCTGAAGAGTGGCAACATGGGGGCCTCAATCATAACCCTGAGGAAGGCATACCTATTGCCGAAACATTGGACACTTAAATATAATTGTTTGGAGCAAGATACCTGGAGTGTGCGTCTTTTCTTTGATTTTGTTGAACATGGGGGCCTCAAAACAACTCTCAAATGACCTGAAAACAAAGATTGTTCAACATTATTGCTTAGGGGAAGGCTACAAAAAGCTATTGCAGAGATTTAAGCTGTCAGTGTCCCCTGTGAGAAAATGGAAGACCACAGGCACAGTTCCTGTTAAGGCCTGAAGTGGCAGGCCAAGTAAAATATTAGAGAGGCAAAGGCGCAGGATAGTGAGAATGGTCAAAACAACCCACAGACCACCCCAAAATGACCTACGACATCATTGTGCTGCAGATGGTGTCACTATGCATCGTTCAACAATTCAGCACACTTTGCACAAAGAGAAGCTGCATGGGAGAGTGATGTGGAAGAAGCCTTTTCTGCACACACGACAGAGTCGCTTGATGTATGCAAATGCCTCAGCAGATACTTGAGAATAATGTAGAGGAATCAGTCACAAAGTTGAAGTTACGCCAGGGCTGGATATTTCAACAAGACAACGACCCAAAACACTACTCAAAATCTACTCTATCATTCATGCAGAGGAACAAGTACAATGTTCTGGAATGGTCATCCCAGTCCCCAGAACGGAATATCATTGAGAATCTGTAGGGTGATTTGAAGTGGGCTGTCCGTGCTTGGCAACCATCAAACCTAACTGAACTGGAGATGTTTTGCAAGGAGGAATGGTCCAAAATACCTTCATCCAGAATCCAGACACTCATTGCAGGCTATAGGAAGTGTCTATAGGCTGTTATTTCTGCTAAAGGATGCTCAACTATATATTGACTGTTATTTCTGTTGGGGTGCCCAAATCTATGCACGTGTCTAATCTCGTTTTGAAGCATATTGCACATTTTCTGTTCATCCAATAAACCTAATTTCATTACTGAAATATTACTGTTTCTTTCAGTTATTTGATAGAAGAAAATGAAATTGCTGATCCAAACAACCCATTATCTATAAATGACAATCATGGAAATGGTCAGGGGTGCCTAAACGTTTGCATACAACTGTATATAGTTGTATGCAAACTTTTTATTATATATATATATATATATGATTTTACTGCATTATTATAATAATTTAATAATGTTTGTTTTATTATTTACCCAGCAACTTATTAACGTATCATCTGAAGTGATCAACATTCACATTATCCCGACTCAAACAAAGCAGTTTGAAACAAAATATTCAAAAAAGGTATATGTTTATCTTATGCATTCCATCTATATTCTTGGATTTGTATGAAGCTATGTGTATTGATGCTTCCTCACTTTTTATATTTTATTCAGCATCGTCTAGTCCCGGGCCTTTCCTACACAGTGAAAGTTAAATTCTGTCCAGATGATTGGCGTTACTTCTACGACTGTATTCGGATTCATTGCAAGGTTTGAATCCTGTTTCTTTCTTTTTTTCTTACATATTTACCTATTTTTCTCCCCTTCCAATTGGTAATCTCCAATTCCCCCTGAACCTGCCTTTTTGGCAACTCCTAAGGTTTGGGAGGGGTCACTTTCATGCTTCCTTCAAGCGTATTTCGCTGAGTCGTCCAATCCTAATTGAACTTCTCATTCAGCATTTTATTCAGTACATACTGTATGTGGAACAAATACATATTCTATCCTTACGTGAATGTACTCATAGGTGCCTGATCTTCACATTAATCAGATCGGTCTCATGCTGGGGCTCTGGGCATAGTCGGAATTGCCGTGACCAGGATCAAACACTAGCCACCGTGACATAGTTGTACTGCAAAGCAGCAACTTGGCCCACTATGCCATGCGGAACCTCAGAATCCTTAGTTACTAATCAAGTTTGCTTGATGTCATGCTTGACATACAGTAAACTGTTTAATTTATACCTGTAATCTATTCCAACTGTTAATCAAAAGAGTAATTTATACCTGTAATCTATTCCAATTGTTAATCAAAAGAGTAATATATACCTGTAATCTATTCCAACTGTTAATCAAAAGAGTAATTTATACCTGTAATCTATTCCAAATGTTAATCAAAAGAATAATTTATACCTGTAATCTATTCCAACTGTTAATCAAAAGAGGCATTTATACCTGTAATCTAGTCTAACTGTTAATCAAAAGAGTAATTTATACCTGTAATCTATTCCAACTGTTAATCAAAAGAGTAATTTATACCTGTAATCTATTCCAACTGTTAATCAAAAGAGTAATTTATACCTGTAATCTATTCCAACTGTTAATCAAAAGAGTAATTTATACCTGTAATCTATTCCAACTGTTAATCAAAAGAGGCATTTGATGTGTTTTATCATGTTATTTGTTGTCTGTGTTTATTTAGCTGTTTCTCTTCTAAATGTTAGCTTAATCCCAGATCTGATTGTACTACCTCACCAACTCCTAAGGTCACTGTCACGTCATGGCAAACCAATCTGGGGCCGGTTTAGGGAGTCTCGTCCCGAGGATCCTCCAGGAAATGAATGCATCAGGGAGAATCCACATAATATTTTCCCTTTATTAACCTATCACCAGGGTGAAGAGAACTTACTAGTTCCAGTCCATGCCTACCCCATTATCGATGACTTGCACCTCCCAACACACATCACCCTTCCAGCTGTCCCACTGGGCCGGAGGTGAGGTGAAGGTGACCTCGTCTCTCTGGGTATCATTGCCCTTTGAATAGACTTTACATTTATTTATGACCATTTATATAAAATGATTGGAAATACATTGTACAGCCACTCCAAAGCTAAACACTTTCTAAGTGGCTCACTTTCCAAATGAACCTGCCAAAGTTAATAAGTGGCAACACAGTCATGTTTAAACAAACTCAGAAGTTGTTACTATGGTCACATAACACATACATTTAATTATTTTTATAATCTCTATTGACAATATTGATGTAGTTAGCAGTGTGTATGCTAGTGTAAGTATATAACTAATCATATTTTTCTAACCGAGCCACATGCTAGGGTAAGTCTGTGTCAAGTATTAGCAATTTCGTCTTGGATGTTCAACAATCTTCTATCAAAACAATAAGCTTGGAAACAGAATAATTCACAAACGTGAAACTGTAAACATTTATGTGATTTTGGAGATTCTTTACATTTGACCGATTATTACTTCACCCACTTATACAAAACAAATGTATTTTAGTAACAGAGGGCATTCATAGCTGTGTTTCAGACATTTGTTTTTACTGAGAATGGGTTTGTCTACATTTGTTTAGGCAGTATTGTATTTTACTGTAGAGGTCTTTTAACATGAGGAGTATTTTCCTCACTCTCACTGGGACTATGTAATCTCATCTCACTCATTCACCTTTGACCTTTATTCTGTCTTTGACCCTCCAGTTTTAGCCATGTGATTCCTCTAAGCTGCAGTTGTCCCATTGACTTTGAGTTCCAGGTGTACATCATCCAGCCGCACAAAGCCTTTTCAGTCCAGCCTCTCTCAGGTAATCAAGACTGGTAGACTTTTATATTATATCACTGAATAACATAATAGAACAATATTCATATTAGAGTCTTGTCAATTTCTGAGTTACTGGAACCGGCATGCCGGTCCCTCATTTTGCTTATTCTAATGTTCATTTGAGCTGTAACTGAATGCCTTGATGCATGGAAGCTTTCCTCATAAAGCAAGCCATCATCCTGTCACTCACTCTCTGTAAGAGCAATCCCTTCACCTGATTGTGGCATTGAACTTAATAAACTGACCACTGAGTGAATGTTACATTTGACAAAGCCACAAAGATGGCCAGAGATAAAGGCAGCTGTGAAGTATCCAACAAGGACAATACAAGTCTTGTGTTAGACTTCATAGATTTTGTGAAAAAAAGATCAACATCCTGGAAAGGTTTTGAAATTGACAGTAACATACCATCACTTTGCAACCCTTCTCACAGAGTGCAGGTACTTATTTTATCATAAATGTATTAATCCAATAAATCTAACCACAGAGTATCCACGTATTTAACAGTAGTCAGATACTTGGTTTATGTTTTTTGTGTTCATTCAAGCTAATTAGTTTAAACATTGAACACTACAGACATTTGTTTGCAGCCTCACAAACACCCAGACCGACCTTTATGAGTCCTAATGTAGCCTAATGTACTTTGTTAGCTAACCCGTCAGCCCTGACCTGTGATTCCTCAACAACACCATCAAGTGTTGTTTGTGATTTACTGTGGAAAGATGCACTCATTTCTGCAACTGCCACCTTGACAAAAAGCAGGCAGCGAGGCTGTGCTGTCTCTTACATGGATGTTGATGCTTTCTAGTCACTGACTGATGCTGGATATCCTGGGTTAGACAAATAAACTCAGACTAGCTAGAAATGTGCACTTTTGTAAACATTTTTGTCACTTTTATTTTAACAGTTGATTGTGAACTGATTGTCATTGACTGACTCTGAATGGTGACCTGGCCAAAAAGGCATGACAGTGCAAAAACAACCCAAAAGTTACACCAAGAGTACCCAATCAAATCAAAATAATCTATATATTTTACAATGTGTGATGAATTAACTGTGTTGGCTTGAGGGGTTGGTCCTGAGTTTAGGTAGGCCTACACTTTATTTTCTGTGTTTTGGGGGGATTTTTATGCATTTTTCTCCCATACCAATTTGTAATTTCCATGGTAATGGCTGAAGATCTATCACATGCTTCCTCCAAGCATGTGTCGCCAAACCATCTAATTAGTTTCACAGCCCTCATCAACACAGACGCTTGAAGTTGATACATGCGAAGGAGGTCAACCACGATTGAATTCACAAATACTCGACCTAGAGTACATGCGCCCAACCTACATATGAGGACAATGTGACAAGGTACCTGTGTCCAACTCTTAACACGTCCTTCCAGCACAAAGCTGTATCCAGTTTGCACCGGCCATGTTGAGCCCCTGGGAATCATCAGAATGCTTCAACTGGGCTGTTAACACTGGAAACGGAGACTCAATTTTGCTGCTAGGCAGCGACACATTGTTTCTATTAGTCACATGCCAAATAATTTCTTAGACAAAGCCATAATCCTTTGTGTTGTGATTCTAGGAGTGATTCCAGCAAATGGGAAAGTGGATGTGACAGTCACATTCAGGCCGCTGCAGTATGGAACATCACAGGTCACTTTGCAGGTGGTCATCTCCCAGTTCAACTCCAAACCCTACATCTGCACCCTCACTGGTTCCTCTTCACCACGTCTGGCTCTCAGGTATCTAGGAATCATTTTGAGATGTTAACGGTCAAACACAACAACCGCTGAAAGATGATGCTACCTTTACCAGTCTAGTATATTCTCTATTGTCATGGCAAAAAACTATTCCACATGGGCATAGCAGACTTCTCCTTTGACCTGGCTGTAAAAGGGACACGTCCGTTTTTTTATTTATAGTTATACAGAAATAGAAACTTGAAGAAATACACAGTTATATCTATAAAGTTGCATCATGTTCAGTGTACAAGTAAGAAGGTACAAAATCCCACTACCCTTTTGTAGTTATCTCAGTTAGACAAATAGTCGGTCGGAATAGCCCACTCCTTTTGTGTAATTTATCTTTTGACTATCATATACATTATAGTCTGTGCCTTGGCAAGCATCGTTTTCTGGTAGGTAGCTAGCTTGTGTTTGTAAGATAAAAACATTGGTGCCATTATTAAAAAGAGTAATGTTAGGCAGTGAGAGCATTCGGGAATCAGGCAATGTTGAAAATCTATGTTTCTTGTTTTTTAAATGACTAATTAATGTAGATAACAGGATTGCATTTGACAAAGGTCACGTTTGTGGTGTGAGGGTTACCATGGTATCCGTGGGTTATTTTCCCCATGTGGGTGGAGCTGAGACATTATTCATGCAATGAATAGTATAGGCTACAGATTTGATATATGCTCTGCAAAGTTCCTCTTATATTGATTTGTAATTGCATTATTGCTTGTCATTTTGTGCCATTGTCAGTTCATGGAATTGATGCTCTGAGCTAGATTTTGTTTTGGACAGATAAGAACGCATATCCTGATTGTAAATGGTTACATTATCCTTCTGTAAATAATGCGTACGCACATTGCATCGTGAAATGCCATTGTGCAAGATCTACCATGTGCTGCAGACTTAGACCGCGTGTTTCAAACCCTCATCTGCAAACCTGCAAAATGGAAATTGTACAAACAGTTTAAAAGAAAAATAAAACCCTTGGTGCAAATAACCATACAAGTACATAGAGTTCGATTTTCATATAATCAAATTTTTCTCAGTTTCTTGGTCTGTATATCCAATATTTAGATATTTCTATGGTTGATAGATACTTGAATAATTATTGTTTCTAAAAAAGTATTATTATTTATTATCTTCATCTACATAAAGAAAATACACTTATGGTTCTACAGCACTTTTATGAAAAACACTTAAAATAAGATGTTATCATTTTGTTCCATTTATCTCTACACATGGCTAACTGCTTTTTGTATTGGACTACAAACAGTTTGAAACCATGCACAGTCATTTGTACTGATAAACACATTTTTCTTGTACTGAGTCTGTATATAAAATATATATATATATTTTTTAGTTCCCATGAGATAATAGGCACAATCCATCACTGGCAGAGGATGAGTTTTACTCCCCTGTGTTATGGCTCAAACAAGTTAATAATTAATCCACTCACTGCCTCATATCAAAATTCATTGTTAGCCAATCTATTCAAAGTGTGTGTTTTGGATTAAATATTCCCATGTTTTCTTACATTCGAAGATACATTTACCAGCATAGGCACTAGCTTTAATTTGACCCTTTTTCAAAGTGCTGTAGTTCAAAAAAATAAAGGGAACACTAAGATCTGAATGAATTAATTAATCGTATGAAATACTTTCGTCTTTACATAGTTGAATGTGCTGACAACAAAATCACACAAAATTTATCAATGGAAATCAAATTTATCAACCCATGGATGTCTGGATATGGAGTCACACTCAAAATCAAAATTGAAAACCACACTACAGGCTGATCCAACTTTGATGTAATGTCCTTAAAACAAGTCAAAATGAGGCTCAGTAGTGTGTGTGGCCTCCAGGTGCCCGTAGGACCTCCCTACAACGTCTGGGCATGCTCCTGATGAGGTGGCGGATGGTCTCCTCCGGGACTGCTGACACTCCAGCATTTGCACAACAGCATGTGAAATTGATTGTCTGTCAGTGTTGCTTCCTGAGTGGACAGTGTGATTTCACAGAAGTGTGATTGACTTTACATTGTGTTGTTTAGGTGTTCCCTTTATTTTTTTTTAGCAGTGTATATTATAGTAACTCGATGTGAATGTGTCTCTTTTTTGAACATGTGGATGAACATAATGCCTAAGAAAAATTTGATGAGGTGAAAATGGAACAATATGCACTTGGTTCACTTGGTATTCAATTCAAGTGTTAATTTATCTCTAGATTCTTGTACAATTTCTATTTTACAGGTTTGCAGATGGACAGTTTAAAGTACACGGTCATAGTCTGCAGCACATCGCATTTTTCCCAAAAGTCAATTTTCTATGCTTCCAGCTAGAATCCTCAATGATAATGTCAAATGTGTCTGCTGAACTTGAGACTTGGCAATGTTCTTTACATTTTTGCCAAAGTATTGGTGCTCATTTACAGAAGAAAGAAAATAATAACAGATGTAGATGTTAATGCTGTAGCTGTAAGTTTTTTAATGAAAATCCTGAGAATAACTTCTCTTTAGCTGTCATCTTTGCCCTAGTGTGATGGCCTATTGGCTAGTCAGTCTAACACAATTATGCCAATTACAATCACCTCTTTTTCACATATCCCCTGGTGGTTGTTGGTTGTATGCGCCATTATTTTAGCAATTCTTTCACTGTTTGCAGCCAAATGGAATGGGAAACATTTCTTAATGTTATTAACACTGTATAAACTCCTATGTATCTATCTATCTATCTATCTATCTATCTATCTATCTATCTATCTATCTATCTATCTATCTATCTATCTATTTTTCTAAATGAAGTATGCAAAGTTGTAATTACAGACCCTTTTTATACCTAAAACATATTTATATTTTTAAGAGAACATAAAATATGAGGCTTACCAAATTTGAGACACTATCTGTACATTGTAGGCTCTAGGTGTAAAGGAAATGAAGAAGATTAAAGAATTAAATCACACCTGGTATTGTGCCCATCCAAGGCAACAGGAGGAAGACATGGGACACACAAAAGACGTTTTGACTGTTGACAATCAAGGGCATCCACCTGCCTTAATGAAACAGGCTGCGACCAAATCCAAGAAGAGGTTAATGCAGACTGCTGAAAAGTCAAAGGTATTGTTTTCACAGCCCAGCTGCACAACCACGAGAGTCACAGAGAGAAGAAAAGGACTATGAGAGGTGTGTGAGAATCCTGATGGTGTTTGATTTTTAACAGACTTTTTTAAGGGAGAAAAGAGAGACTGATATGAAGTGGAGCCCTAAGACTGCATTAGATGTTTCCACCCATGCTGGAGTGGCCAAGATGCTGATACAACGGACGGATAAGCTAAGCTCTAAAGACCTGCGAGAAGGTATCTGGCCATGAATCACACAACAGCTTTTAAAACACTAATCAACTTTCACACAACTAATCCACATTATTTATTCATTTATTTATTTACACAATCCAGACATGACGTCCCAAACAAAGCTGGGCCTCCAGACGAGAGAGATGATGGAGGCTTTATTTGAAGCCCGGGTTCGTCAAGACATCCAGGAGGAGAGAGCCAATCACCTCAGATGGTTAATGAGACATGACTCACATAAAAATACCAAAATAATGACTACATCCAAATGTATGATAACTCACTATCCACTAAATGTCATAGGTCACACAAAACAGTGTACAGTAGATGAATGTTAATTATTTATTTTGTTAAAGGCAAGTTCACCTTGGGAAGGACCCTGTCTCACCACGGACTAAGATGCAGATTTTGGAGGAGAGGGACATTGCAGAATATGAGTATAAGGTCACTTTATCTTATCATTAGTCATTTCAT
This sequence comes from Umbra pygmaea, assembly GCA_016801145.1. Classification (NCBI taxonomy): domain Eukaryota; kingdom Metazoa; phylum Chordata; class Actinopteri; order Esociformes; family Umbridae; genus Umbra; species Umbra pygmaea. The sequence goes on from JACXGM010000788.1 coordinate 27,385, forward strand.
CATAATGCGCTGTAAATGTATGAATTAGTTTAATTAATATGCATGTTGTTGTTTTTTGTATAATACTCTAGACTTCCTTTGCTCATGTATTCTGAGCTAACTCATTTTACTCCCTATTGCATATGGTATTATAACTTTGTTCTATTATGTTCTACCTAATACATTACTAAGTACAGTGATGCACCCATGTATATTTAAGGTGGACTGAAATCGGCCAGTAAATGTACAAATTCAATCATACTAGCTTTCTTTTACACAGTCAGGAAAAAAAAGTGGAACAGTTCAGGAATCTCTCCCAGAACACTGTTTATGGGTCTTATTCACACACTGTGTTATTTATAGGAAAACATTGTTTTAAAGACAAGTCAACCACTTCACTTGGTAAATGGATACACTCTTTTCATGTTTCTTGTCCTCTGGAATCTCGAAATCAGACCAGAAACCAAAATAACAGTTACCCCTCGTCCATGGGTCTGGTTGGTGTTTCCTACGCACTTATGTAACATATAGAGATACTGTGGTGACCAGGCTAGATTGAGAATAATTAACATTGTGTAACACAGGAAGGTTGATGACTGTGCTAGAGTGACAATAATTTATCTAATCTGATAGTCACACCTGCTCATTTACTGAAAACAATGATCGGTCTCTCTTTATTCCAGGTTGGTAAAGGAGAGGTCAGGGATGAGGGGGACTTTGCTAGAGGCCCACCTAAGCTCTCTATTAGACGTGTCCTCCGTGAAGCCGGCCAGGTAAGAATGTAAAAAACGGTCAAGTTTGCCTGCATATTGGCATCAGATATGGGCTCTGTTTCTCCTGTTGTATATAGTTATTTCAATTTATTTTGTTTGGAACTTCCAGGTACCGGTTGGCACGCCTGTGTTCTGCATGGACTCTGGTCATCTGGAGGTCAGGCATAGAGCACTGAGACTCTTCCAACAGGCAGCCCGCAAGGTACAGTTAGATGCCCTCTCTCCTTATAGCTATTGACATCTTAAGTTTACACCCAAAAAATAAAGGGACATTTCACAGCACTCAAAATACCACAAGTTCCAGAATTCAAATTAGACTAATATCCGATTAATAACAATTACCACCGGTCACGAAATCGTCCGAGAGCTATATGACCTAGTTAAGTTACAAAAGTTACAGATTGAACAATATTCTGTTACCAATACGTTTTTAAATTACAGCACAGTTATCACACAGTATGCATGAACACAAGATATATGCTAGCTAGCTTGCTATGGTACACTTTGCTTTACAATCGGTTTACTAATTCAGTATATTACGGTTGCGATAACACAACAAAATATGCAATGACATAAAGGAAACACAGCAAACATGCACTGGGGGTGGATACAAATTAGAAACTGTATATTTCAGAAACAACATGTCATCAAAGTACAGTGGCTAGCTGATGAAGCACATTAACTAACCCAGACTGTTGACTGCGACTCCAATGAGTAGCTCCGGGGTCATTGTACATTGTAGCTTGATGCATCAGGAGCTAGCTTGCTTGCTTGGACATAATTCTGTCAATGCATCAGTCGGTCAGGCGCTATATGACCTAGCTAGCACAGCGGGTAGCTACAGATTGAACACCAATAATATATATTGTCACCAATAATATTCATATTATGTGAAGTTCATCCCAGAGTATACACAAAAATTTCAAGCTACAGTAGATCATGTTAGCTAGCTAGCTAGCCAGTTAGTTAGCCCCTCCAACAGCCATCTCTGTGACTGTCACAGATAAATTCATATTATGTCGCAATCATCACACAGTATGTATTGACACGGATGAAAACAGTTATATTTCTCCCCTCTACTAAAGAGTATCTTCAGTGTCAGTACCAAAAGTAGCTATCAACCATTAAAATAAACTTTGAAGGTAGTATAACATCATTATAAAATGGTACTGTAAATGGCTATTTATAAAGAAACTATATATACCTTAAGGTATTTATAAAGTAAAAATATGTATTAAAATAGCACACTAAACATGCAATTAATTTCCACAGACACAATTTTTTTCAATACCACAAAGTTTGAAATAATTTACTGATTCCTCCTTTCAGTTCTGCTGGCTTTGGCTGTCTTCAAATTTATTTTAGAAACAATGAATTAAGGCCTGAATACCTCTCTGTCCATATGTGCAGTCATCAGTCATGCTAGCACCATGTAAACTTGTTGTCATGCCCAGCCCAGTGTGAGCTGGCGTGGCATGGATTGAGAGTGGACTTAATTTAAAATGTATATTGTTATTTCTGTTATAATGTGTATTTTCCTTTAGTATTTATACCAATGCATTGCATTGTAGTGTTTAGTTGTTTTCTGTTATATCATGTAATGTCCCTTCAAGGAATGTGACACCTCTTTCTAGTTTGGCTATTGCTAGGATAGGGTTTAAGCTAGGTTAGACTGGTATCTTGTAGATCTGATGATTATTGATTACATTCAGCCATGTTTTATTAGTCAGTTCACTTGCTCTATATATATATATATATATATATATATATATATATATATGGTGGCCAAACTAGAAAGAGGTGTCAGTCATTGAGTATCTATTTACGTGGGGGAAGGCTTTCCAGGAGCTACACATTATGAAAATGTAAGTTGTGAAAAGAGTGTTCTTGAAGTTTGGAAGTTTATGCATACACTCTTTACCTGTATGTTAGCTGTCAGTGTTTATGCCACTGTGAGAGCATGATAAGCTATATAAGTATACTCGTTGTGCACTCGGTTCAACTGTTCACCTGCAACGGCTATATATGTATGTTCCCTGGATTGTCTATATTAAACACAAGCAACAACAATCTACTTCCTGCTTTGGTCTCCCTCCTTCAACTACACCACACCAAACCATGACAGGATGAACGACTGTAAACAAAGGACATTTAGACCTAAGGCAGGACTACCGGCAGAGCGCTCTCCCTCCTTCCCATATCTGGAAAGAGCCCTGCCGGGAGTGTAGGCTGCGCGCTCTCTCCCTTCTGCCCACACCTGAGACGACAGAGGAGGAATATGAAAGGCTCCGCTGGGCGTTTGTCTACACTCCCCCAATAGGGCCATGAGGGAGCTACCATCAGGTCATACCTACCACCACACCGGAGCCCTGGGAATATCTCTATTGGGATGAGGAGTTGGGGCTCTTCTACTCAGAGGAAGAGTGGGAGGAGGAGTCTGAGGAAGAGGACTGGGGTCTCCCCATTAAATATTTCATGGGGGCTATCGAGGTTGCAGTAAGGCCTGTTTCCAGCAGGGAAGGCCACTGCAACCCCATATACTACCACAAACAGCCCTTTTCCAGAGGAGCGGCCAGGGCAGGCGGCATTAGCCCCCTCAGGACCATTCCACCAGCCACAGGTCCTTTTGCCAACATCAAGCTGATGCTGTCCACTTACATCAAGCCCTGGCCGACGAGGAGGAAGAGGAGGAGCAGCATTACCTGTATGAGCCCTCAGCAGCTACGCTATAACCTCTGCCTGGGCTCTGGAGTTCATCACTCTGCCTTCTCCTCCGGAGTTTGAGGACCCAGCGCTGGAGTGTACAGGGCCCCCCTCTACGCTGGAGCTTTCCGGGCCTCCCTCAAATCCTCCACGAATCCATTCATAGAGCAAACATAGCATGAACTGAAATTTCCCACACAGGCAATCGCAATCGACTTTTGCCCACATTTCAACTGGATTATTGGCAGAAGAAGCTGCCAACACAGCTCTCTGAGCCAAAAGATCTAGCTACAATTATGGTAGCTATATAATCTTTGGTGTACTCTGGCTCAAACATGTATAGTTAAGTATCAGAATGTAAAAGCAATTCGAAAAATGAGTTTTTGTTTTATGGAGCAAAGCCTTTAAACTAATGTGACGAATCAGAAGGATGTTGGGCGGGAATGCCGTGTTGGTGGGACTTGGACAAATTAGGAAGCCCAGCATTGTACAGCAGTTCTCTACATACCCCAATCTTATTCTTCAGATATTTGGTGGACTTAACTTTTTACTCCCAATGCCTTTACGTTGTTGGTAAACTTCCTGTTAAACTAGCAACCTTTCACAGGCAAGCTCTAATTTGTTGGTCCTTGTTATACAAACACAACTTCTCTCCACACAAATGTTATATTCTGATGATTGTTGGTATTAAATACAAGAATAAGTCTTTATTTTTTAATAACTGTTTCAATAACAAGGTCATTTTGTTTGGTCAGCGTATTAAGGAAAATGGCATTCTTTATTCTTATGATGAGCTGTTAACCAAATTTGGCTTTGTGTTGCGTGAGGAGTATGACATTACTTAAGGCTATTCCCAACGAAATTCTTACTTTACTGAAATATCTCTTAAGCTCTTCATTGCAGTCTGTAAATTATTACGGAAGTGTTAGAATTAACAGCATAAATATTCTAGATAACAAATTCAACAACAAATTAGTTAAGATAAATCCTTAACAGAAAATGTACCCCCTCTGCAACATTCCAGTGGGCAACTGCTTTTGAGGTAAAATGGCAATGTGCCTGGGTTACTCACACATTCTGCATCACTAATAATGTGAAATAAGTCTCTTACAAGGTTCTTCACAGATGTTACCCATGTAATAGCAATTTCTAAGTACATATTAAATGTATAGAGTGACTGTAGTTTTTGTGAACCTGAAAGTGAATCTCTGGAACATTTATGTTGTTATTGTTTCTATATGAATCTTTTTTGAACAAAAAATATATAAATTATACATTTTACAAATAATCTGTAAACATTACTAAATTTTATTTATTTTTAACTTTACTTACAATCAGAGTGACTGTCAATACTGTACATGACAAACTTACTCATTTTATTAGAGATATTTTTTATTCATAATATGAAAATAAACTTTGTTTAGTGTCTTTCTGACCCATGTAGAACATTATATAACAAGTCTTACAACAAATGATTACAATACGTGTCTCAATATAATCTCGCTCTATTATGAATTAACTTGTTTTTATATTTATTTTTATTGCATGTACTTCTTTGATACTTTTTCCTTTTGCTTTCTATTTTATGTATGGTTATTTTATGTATTTATTTTGATGTATTTTTATCTGTTCTTTGTTCTGTAAAATGATATTGAACAATAAATAAAATAAAGTTCTCTACATACTGAAAGAATTGTGCCACCATGTCTGTAGCAACGCAACGCCTGATAGAAACATTGCAGAAAGACAAGCTATACCTTTTAAAATCAAGGACAACCAAGGCGTGAATGTGTAAGGCTCATAGCGTGATCAGTTTAATGGGGACGCTTGCGACAGAAAACATGCCTACTGGTATGTTCAGTTTTCTATCTCGCCAGTACTTCCAATCCATGTGATGACGTTGTACTGAGGATTTTGCCTGCGAAATTGGGACAAAATCATGTCTGCTAAAATCAGTAAGAAGTCAAAAATAGACGTTTCACATCATACTGTATGTGTGTTACAGTAATTATAAATGTCAGCCATATTTAAAATAAAGTAGCTTACATAATACTACATTCAACCAAATGCCAAAGTTAGTTGCACAATTCCTCACGGGAAGCTAGAAAGCTGTTAGTGCATGTCCAACAAAACATCACTGTAAATGTTAAAGAATCACCCGTTTTCATTCTTTGTATAGCATTATCATTTTAGCAAGGAGAAAATGTACTGTAGCAGATTTTAACCAGTATACAGATTGGTTAACTCATAACTTATGATAATTATCCCAAACAACACAATGTATCAGTGTGTGCTCATTTGTTTCAGATGGTAATTCGATGTCGAATGAACAACAGACTTGTCTCTCTGAGGTCTCTGACTCATAGCATTAAGCACCTGTCCAGAGGAGAAACAGGTATTCACAATTATGTGGCGATATTTGTAGATTTCTTTTGTAAATGGCCAGCTTGCAAACGCTCACAGCCTAAAGTACATACATTTGATTAAAGACAGACTTGTACATGCCTATTGACAAACACTGTGGAAGCATAATTGTCATATCCTATTGCAATTCCTGTTGAAATGGCAAAATATGTATGCATTACATATTGTAGAAAATCATTGTCCCATCTAAACTGCTTTTTCAGATATTTTTTTTAATTTACATTTTACTCATTTAGCAGACGCTCTTATCCAGATTAATTTACAGTATGTACAGAGACATTTCCCCTGGAACAACTTAGAGTAAAGTGCCTTGTCCAAGGACAGAACAACATTTGTCTGGAATCAAACCGTTAACCTGCTGACTAGTCTGACTCATATCATGAAATACATGTTCTACAGAAATTTGTAAGCTGGTCACTTAAGTAGTTCTGTTTTCAATCCACACAGTTCTGCACAGTGCACCTTTGACAATTGTTCTTTAAATGATGAAGGAATATAGCCAAAATACTGTATGTATCAGCATGATAAACCACTCATTGTATTATAATTTCTTTCCCCCATGTTATTTTCATGCTGTAATGTCATCACGTTTCTGTTCTAGTAACAAGAGAGGTACTTCATCTCCTGACAATCCCACCAGAACACGTCATTCCTTTCACATTTCCCATTTTTCCGCTTCCCGACAAGCCAGATGAACTAGTGAGTTCAGATAAAAAATTCATTATTATTATCTGATATGGACGACTTGCAATAAGTAAGACTGATTATATAACTAGATGTTTCAATCCCCTCCAGAAAACATCTAGTTCTATAAGCCTTACTATTATAATTACCTTCTACTTGTTGAAATAATTTATTGAAAATAACCGTAACTTACAGGCTCCCAGTGCATTTGGCGCTCTCCCGGTCATTCCTATGGAGGTCCAGGTCAAACCACACACCCCATTCTTCAATCTGAAGGTCTGTGTACAGAACATGACATGTTCCTCACTTCACGGCCTAAACAGGGAATACTTCATGGGACTTTTTATCTCAGAGGATTTGTTATTAACTGTTGACCCTCGATCACTGGTGAAGATAATTTGTACATTTGAATGTAAAATGCTTAGTAATGTGCTTCCATTACTTGGGTTGTTTTCAAGGTTCCTCAGCACTACAAACTAATGGGGTATCAGCCTGTTTCGGTCTTTGAAGCTGCAGCCAATTACATTCTACCAATCCAGCCCAGGACGCTTCGTACTGGGGCACAGGTAGGCACAGAAACTCACTGTGGGATGAGTAGATGCTGTGTGATACACAGATTTAAGTAGGCAAATCTTTTAAGCTGTTTATGAGCTGATACACATATGATGTAGGTAAGATATAAAATGATATAAAACAGAAATAACCTTGAGAACTTTGAAGGTTTGGATGGATTACTAAATGGAGTCATTGTAGGAGTCCAGGATTGGCTTATGTGCTCTAATAGAGTTTGTATTTACTTTACAGCTATTACACATCCACTAATAGGGCCCAGCACCAGTGTTTATGTATTATTATTATTTTTATATAGTTTCCCATGCTTGGAAATATCATGACAAGACAACTATTTATCACTGTTCTCCAGAGCTATTAGCCCTGCCCCTTTGGCTCCCGTGATACAAACATTCCTTTATGGACAGCTGGCTGTACAAACACTTGACACATTTTTAAGAACAGGATATTTATTATTGTATTATTATTTGATACTAAACATATACCTCAACTGTCAAAGCTAACTTTTTACACCAAATAGTAGTTTTGTGATCCCAGAACTAAAGCTACTAACAGATTTGATCTCATTCAGATATTATTTAATTGTACATCTCTACATTCACCAGAATACAAGACTGATGTATCCATTATTTTCTTTCTATCCTGGGTCAAATTGTGTAGGGAACAAGATAGGAAAAAATAATTGACCTGAGTACAAAACCCTAAAAGTGAAAATGAAGGTAATTTGTTATTGAACATGCAGCGTCTCGTAGTTCAGTCTTCTGTGTTTGTCTTCCATTATGGCTGATGCACTGGTGGCTGGTTCGTGGTTCCCCATCTTTCAGGATGAGCTGCTGCCCGCAGTGATGCATCATCCATCGGAGGCTGAGGATGATGTACAGCGAGTGGATGAGGGTCTCAGTCTGAGCTTCACTGCTCCCGCCACCCTGCTGAAGCCCCCTTACATGCACCCCTTAAGGATATTTGTAAGTCCACAGAACTGAACTTGACATACCATGTGCCACTTTTGTATTTACTGAGTGTCATGATTACTGGTCCATACGTGTTGATGTCTTGCATAATGTTGGACATGGTAAGTTGGAATTTCGGTGATTTTCCCATAATTCACACCAAGTATTCATCTGTACTCTTTCCTAGAAGACTCATTTAGTGTGACTGTCAAGTTAGTGTGTCAGTCTGTGAGTCATTCGGCGTCAATCATCAATACTGTTGTCTTCTGCAATGTAGAATCCAGCCCCGAACCTGCATGCCTACAAACCAGACCCTTCCTACCTGGAGTGTGACCTGGAGTTCCACCTCTGTCCACTGCCCCGGTACACTGTTCCAAAGGCGTCCATTGCAGCTATGCACACCCCGAGCACTCAGAAGAAATTCCTGGATCGAACAGTAAGTTCATTTTTTTAACGCTATTGGAAAATTGAACACTTTCTGGAAACACGCAGTATGGAAACATATTCTGATCAAATTGCAGGATGTGATTCGAGGCGTAATGACATGGAAGAAGTTCCCATCTGCTGCCCTGGCCTCTCTCTCAAGTAGTTCAACCCTCACCAGTAGCTGGGCCCCGCGCATGTGAGCATCTAATAACCCAGCTTTACATGGATCTAATCACACTGCTCCATCAACTGACAGATAAAGGGACAGGTTGACAGTGTCCAAGGGATTATGATCTCTTAACTCATTTATAGTTTATGTTCTTACGCAAATAGTACAATGTATTCACACACAACTGAACTGTTATCTTGGGAGCTTATCTTGTTTGACAGTCCTTAAAACCTCTACTCACAGCTCAGATATCAAAGTATCCCAGGATAAGGTTTGTGCTACGGCCCACTTTATTTTCTGCATGCCCTGGGTTGCATTGCAGGGGAGAAGAAATTATTTTGGCAACAGTGGTGGCACAACTTAGCTTTAAAGTTGAACCAAGAGAAAAACTGACTTTTACCGGGTCTCAAACTGGGAACCTCGCATACAGTAGGTCTGCCCTCTGCCATCGGATACACAGCCTGTTCCTTTCAGAGCTTAATAATGGACATTGTATCTGATAGAGCTGAAACTAACAATTATTTTTGTAATGATTAATCTAACAATTATTTTTCCAATTAACCTATTTGTGACGGATGCTGCGCGGAGAAACATAACGCCTCCCGCCGGTTACTGCATTGCGCAACTCAGAACCTCCTGCCAGCTGCTGCGCGACGCAGCATTTTGTATTTGTCAACCTTCTCATGATGCGTGCAGCATAGAATGCACTGTTATTTATTCAAATACACATTAGATGTTTCTTGTAGAGTTTTTTAAAGGCGACCTAACCACCCAAATTTTACCAATGAGCTATGGGACATGTTGGTGACGGAAAGTAATCAGTACACCAAACATAATGAATAAACAGCATAAAAATAGTAATAGAATTATGGTGCTGATTGTTGATTATTGATAATAATAAATGCAATAATGTTAATATATAAATACAATACTGGCATAATGAATAACTAGCATAATACATAGTATTACAATACTGGCATAATGAATAAATAGCATAATAAAACCTGTGATTCTTACCTTTAAAATGAATTTCATGTCATGTTTATATGTGCTACAGACGCTTAGGTTTTGGTAGAAGTTGACATTTTAGTATTTTTTTCTGAAAATCTTCAGGAGATAAGGAAATTCATCCTAGAATTACATAGCTTTTTATAGGTGTTTTTAGCATGCGTTTTAGGAGTGAATGGGTTAATCTAATGACTAATTTATCTATTAATCACAAGTTTTTTTAGTCTATTAATAGAATTATAACAGAAATTAATTTAAAATACAGAAAATATGTATAATTAATATTTCAACGTTTTATTGAATCATCTCTTCAAAACAAACCGTATGCACAACAAAAAATATCACAAGTTTTACATATTTTTATACAAAATTTCTATAAAGACAAATCTGAATTTAGGAATATATAAAATAATTCAGAAATAAGGTGAATTCTCCATTTTAGCTAACTACAAAATAAATAAAGTTATTCAAGTCTTTTTCAAGAGGAAAACCAAATATAGAAAAGTAAATGCTCCTGAATATTCAGAAGAACATAATTTATATTGCAGGTCAAGAATAATATTTATTACAAATAGTTTACAACCTTTTCTATTCATACATTGCATGTGATGTCACAACTACTGGCTGGCGGGAAGAACATAATTCTCCTAGCAACGACACCTAGTAAGCTAATCAAGGATCTTGCCAGTGTGTCACCAGTTTTACCATACGAAAGTTGGTGTTTTAAAAGGTTTTAAGGAGAACTGTTTGTGTAAAATGAGAATGTCTGTTTTTAAGTAAATTATTAACAGTGTAATATTCTGTTAAGGTTTTTGATTGTTTTATTATAATTGGTAGAAAATTATAGCTGTATTATCACTGTAATTTATTGAACAAAATATAAATAGGCTACTTCTACAATTTTGTTCACCCAGAAATGTTGCAAACTGCTGACATTTGTCTTTCTTTCCTGAAGGTTTAATATTAATTCATGTGACAGCACAGTATGCAGTGACTTCCCTAATAACTTGCAGCCTTCTCGGTCTGTTGCCTTGGGCAAAACAGACCGGTGGGTGGTGGTAAAAACGCAGACATTTACTGGCCAAAGTTTGTTCGGTCCTGTACTTATGTGCTTGTTTCCTTGATAATTCTAATATATTATGCAACTATAATTTTACAAATATTAGGCTACATCAGCGGTTCTTAATCCTTGTCCTGGGGACCCATAGTCATTCCATGTATTAGATGTATCCTAGAGCTAGCACACCTGAATCAACTTGTCAACTAATCATCAAGCTCTTGGCTGCTGAAATCAAGTGAGCTAATTCAGGGCAAAAGCAAAACTGTGAGAGGGCAGTGGGTCCCCAGGACAAAGATTAAGAACCACTGGGCTACATGAAAATAGCAATGAGAAAAGCAATTTCGTATTTCACCATTTCAACTATTAGAGAATTGTGACTCTACAGTGTTTTTTAATAGGCAGGCGTGGCTCCTTCTTTGGTAATGATTATGCATTTTAGGTTGGGATTTTGTGTGCAACAAAGCACTTGATATTGCAGGGAAGCATTACCCCAAATAAATCGCTTTTTTTTTAAATAGCAATAAATTTGCAATAAATTTGCAATAAATTTGCAACAGTTTTACAGCTTTATAAGCTGGTCTCTGAAAGAGGAAGTAGACTCGTCATCAATTCGAAAGTCTATCCATAGTGCTGGAATACAGCTACATCTCCATTGAAACAGTTACGTGAATCAGATTTACCAGTTTGTTGGTATTGTCGTTACATGGTTGAGCAATACAACTGTTTCCTATCTATATACTATGTTGTACAGTAGGGTACTATTCCCTCTCTGTCAAGAAAACAACTATGTCCATCTATGGCTAATCTGTAAAGTGTTGCGCATCATAATGCTCTTAAATGTTGAGGAAGTATCGGCTTGGAGTATTGGGCCTTTTTCAGTTGTACTGCTATAAAAAGTAATCTGTGATTTACATACATTATATACCACTAGATTGTTGGGACTTTGTTTGAAATAGAAATACATTTGAAGCCCTTGGGAGAGACGTTTTAGCTGCAGGACCAGGTTGATCTTCACATTCAGACATCATACCAGTATAATATTATGGCAAGTCGACGGTACCTTTGGCTAATCAGTATATTTACATAATCCATGATGTCCCAGCTCTAGTAACTAACTTACAGTAACTTTCGAGAGCAGGGCTGCTCGTTCGACACTGCTTGTATAGCTAACTGCAATTTTACCTCAGCCCCAGTGTGGTTTTTGAATGGGCGCTCACCGCCTCAAGCTTGTTTCAAACTCTTTGCCCACCTTGGACTTCCAGTAGCTCTGTTTCTGGACAAACTGAATTTGAAAAATGAAGTCTGTGGATGTTAGGGCCATCTCATAAAAAAGCAGCCTGCTCAGGGCTCTAGCCCCGGGTATACGTGCTGTTGATCTCCACAGGTTTTGTTCTAGTGAGATCAGGTTTGAACCCAGTGACTGTGTACTCCATCATGTCCCAAACAGTTCCATCCATCAAGGAACATTTATTACTGTCGTAACAGGACGTTATTTTAAACAGTACAAACAAATACTCTTCCTTAGAAAATGAAATATAAATATGCAAACTCTTTCTCCTTCTGAACCTTATCATAGTTATAGCTTTTAAACAAATTCCAGCTGGCTTGGTGTGTTTGTCTGTCTTCATAGAATGTGTTCTCTTGCTTCCTGTCTGGCTTCCGATCATGTGAAGGGCTAAGTCTCAGCTCTAGCTTGGTAACTACAACTCTAGATGAATCCCTGTCTCACAAACACAATTGTAAATGGAAACACAGTGATTTAATGTGCTTCATATTTCTTTGTGAGGGGGTGCATTCTGTTCCCTTGTCTAAGATCTATGGCCGCAGTGCAGACTCATCTGGTTTCAAACAACCAGGGTTACTAGATTATGTCAGCTTTATGTCCTCTGCTTTGTTGAAGTAGTGTCGAAACAGCGTGAAATGTTGCCTACACGGTACAACAAACTGTAGCATCCTACAGTACATGCTATGAGATCTCCTAACATGCCTACTTAATGTAATAGGTAAAGCATGTGCGTTTGTGTTCCACCAGGTCGGACCCCTTCAACACTGACATTCTGCCTACTGTGGTACCCTCACCTCTGAATGATCTGCCAGACGTTGTGAAAGAGGAGCTAGTAGATGGACAGTAAGCACTCACCCACACTCAACCCACACATACAGTCTCACACAATGTATCTCACACGCTAACTCACACATCTTGTACCTTTTTATTATTACTGCATTGCTGGAGCTGTGACACAAGAATTTCACTGCACATGCAATAGATCCAGTAGGGACATTCAATAGGGGGCGCAGATGGCTCAGTGGTTAAGGAGGCAGATTTGTAGTCAGAAGGTTGCTGGCTCGATTCCCGACTGTGCCGAATGTCGCTGTGTTCTTGGCCAAGGCACTTTAACCTAATTGCTGTAATTTATTTCTGTAAATAAGTAACTGTTTTTAGTCAACTTACCTGGTTAAATAACAGAAAAATGAAAAAACTAGAACATCTACGTTTTCTGTGTATGTGAGGAACTTGAACACACACATACTTGAGCTTGGGCGATAAACTGAAAGTGATCAAAACCATTGTATCACATCCATTTTGCTGATATCATCCACTGTCAAAAGAAAACTGTAGCAAAATTGAATGTATTATATGAAAGTAATTTGCTGTTCATACATAGCAGTGTCAGATGGCTCAGTGTTTAGGGGGCCAGAATTCTACAGTAATCTGAAGGTTGCTGGTCTGATGCCTGACTATTACAAATGTTGTTCTGTACTTGGGCAAGGCACTTAACCCTAAATTGGTCCAGGAGGATGTCCCTGTACTGACTGTAAGTCGCTCTGGTTAAGAGTGTCTGCTAAATGACTAAAATGTCAATGGATGATTGTTTATGGGACAAGGAACACAATCTTCAAACTAGTTGTAGAAGAGTAAATGGCAACAACAATTACAGCTTTTGTTCTACAACCTCAATTCCCAAAGATTTGGGACAGTGCAAAGAAATATATAAATATGCAAAAAAACAAAAAACAGTCATTACAAAAATGAAGGTCACCCTCTACTACTGTATATTCAAAAAACATTATTAACACATTATGTGACTTTAATTTATTTTTGACAATATACACTCATTTCAAATATCAATGACTGCAACACACTCCAAAAACGTTGTGGCAGTCGACTGTTTACCAACGTGTAACATCATCTTTTCTTTTAATAACACTTATTAAGCGTTTGGGCACTAAAGACAACAGTAGGTTGAGGCTTTTGGACCTGATGCTGATAACAGCTTGGATGGTCCTTTTCCTCTTTGGCCCGGAGAACACAATGGTTGTTTTGTCTAAAAACTATATGAAATGTTGACCCGTCAGAACCAAAAAACACAATTCCACTGTCCTACTGTCTATCTCAGATGAGAGCGAGCCCAGAGAAGACAGCGGCACTTCTGGACAATGTTGTTGTATGGCTTCTGCTTTGCATAGTAAAGCTTTAACTTGCATCTGTGGACGTAGTGGAGAATGGTGTTTGATTAACAAAGGTTTACCAAAGTATTCCTTGGTTTAAATTGTTTTGACATTTGAGAGATCAGAGATCACGCGTATTCAGAAGTGGTTTTCGGCCTTGCCCTTTACAAACTAGATTTGACTGGATTCCTTGACTCTTTAAAATATTTTGTGCACTGTAGAAAGTGAAATGCCCAAAATCCTACTGCTTTGTCTTCGGGGAATGTTGTTCTCAAAGTAGTGGCTTATTCGCTGACACATTTGTTTGCAGATTCGTTGTTCTTGAAGGACTTGGCCTTTTTTGGAGGCTCCTTATATATTATGATTACACAATTGCCTCACCTGTTTCACATCACCTTCCTATTTTAACTTGTCACAATTGCCCCTGTCCCAACTTTTCTAGAACGTGTTGCATGCATCAATTTCAAAATAAAGGTTTAGCTTGAATAAACTATGCTGTTGATTAGTTTAAAACATCGAAAACCTTGTCTTTATACATGTATTGTTTAAATAAAAGTAAAATCACATTTACAAATCACACAACACTTTATTTGCATTTTCCATACTGTCTAAACCTTTTCAGAATTGTGGTTGTATAAATCATTATCATTTGAATGTAGGATATGTATTTGGATAGGTTTGTTAATCCACCCCGCGCTAGCATGCCCACACACAAACATACACACTCAAGCAACGGGAATTAATGTTTTATTGCCATATGTTTCACCAGATCTGAAAATATGGCAGTCTTTTTGACACCCGAGATGGTCCGAGCCCAGTTCCCCCTGTCTGATGATGTACCTTCAACTCCCAGACAGAATACAGAGGACAGCTCGAAAGATGACAATAGGTATAATATACACAGACTCACAAACAAACCACACACACACACACACACACACACACACACACACCAGCAGTCTGGTACGTTTGCAATAAACAAAATAATGTTTTAAACCTCCCAATCTGACCTGGATGTGTAATATGCTGTTTATATACAGGCATAATCTCTACGTAGCATCATTGTCATAGATCAGTTAGCCATGCAATCAAGTTTAAATAGCATAGGGGCACAAATCATAGCATACATGTACAGTAGTACATAATTTTCAGGAGCCCATTACAGTTCAATAGCGGTACTTTTACAACCAGTGTTGTAACCAACGTTACATGATGTGTAGCCCCTTCCATGTTCCCTTTGCCCTTATCTTTTTCCATCTATTTATAGTGTTTTTGCTAATTGCTTTTCATCATTGAAATGATCTATTTGGGCGCAACTTATTAACTAAGACCAGCACTGGAGAGATTAAAGATACACTGGTGTTTCTGCTGGACTGCTGCCCCCTTATGGCTAGAGTGGGATGGTTCAAGAGGACACTAGATAAAGGTTGTGAAGATAACAGGTCATATTGTTTGTCTTCCACCAGCTTCCTGAGCCAGTGTAAAACACACCAGATAATGCCTCTAAAGACCAGGTGAAAACATTGCATTTTTCGTTCCCTCACACTTAGCAGCAGGTCTTATCATCAACAGACATTTATTTTTGTGTAATGGTGTATTTTTTACTCCTTACTTCTTTAGGGAATGGCGAGAACAGCAACTGGAACTGTGTTTGAAGTCCCAGGCCAATACACTTGGTGCCAAGGTGATGGCCCGCCTCAATCTCCTGAAAACTAGGGGCAACGTAGATCCCATATCAACACCAGAAAACATATAGTGCTATTTTCAGTATGAGAATAAAAGATGAATACTAGAAATGAAACATTTGCAACATTAGACCTAATGTTAGTCTGATCTGTCATATTAGAGGAATATAAAACATTGATATTATATTTGACATAATAGATTTCACAATAAAATATGTAATTACTATAACTATGTAATGCATTGTATTGTAACCAACAATATAAAGGGAAATATAAAGAAATTATTCAATTTAAATGATCAAAAGTAATATTGGAAAATAAACACACAGTCAGTATGTACTATACAGTATGTCCATACACTGCATTACAATGCTTTGTACTTTATCTCAAAGCAACAATAATAACTAGGCTTATCGCTATTTCTAATTACATTGGAATAAAAGTAATTTTTACAGCTTAGCCATCTGTTGGTTGTGACGTGGTGTCTGTACAAGCTACCGGAGGACACCCAAGTCCTTGATGTGCTCCTCAGGGGTGGCATCTCGTAGGAGGTCCACACCATGGTGCTGTTCCACACCCCTAGGCACAGTATCTACAGATCCACAAACCTTTGAAGGAGAAACTCTTCCAACATGCCCTCCTTCCTACTGAGCGTGTCTAATGGCATTAACAGGAGAAGAATGTGTGGTCTAGGACAGGGCCGTAGCTAACTCAGGGGCCGTGACTTGACAGGGCCCACTGATCATATTAATATCAATTTCAATGTCATCTGTGAGGGGCCCCAGGCACAAATCTTTTCAGGGGGCCCAGGACTCCTGGCGCCGGCTCTGGTCCCAGGCAACAAATGGGACACTACTAGGAGGATTTCACGCTCCTCCCAAATACATAAACTTGTTGCCTCACACACTTCTCACTTTGGTCTATTACAGTGAACTCCTCATGGCCCAATATACCGTTTCCTCATAAACACTTCCCAGAGCTCTGCTAGAGTACCATCATCTCTGAGATGCACCCTCTCTTCCTGGCAGTAAAACTGATCTAGAGTTTGTCCCCCACCATCTACATGCATTGAGTTATATTATTTAAGACTTTGAAGCAAATCTGTTTCTAGATCAGCACTTCTACTCTGAAAGTTTATTATCAATACATAACCTTTAGCTGCAATGCAGTCAGTGAATCTGAAAAATTACATTCTCATTAATGGGTTTCTTAGTCGTGAACTCATTAATGTAATGTTAGGTCTACTTGTCAGTTATTATATGCTTGTGTACGTGTGCTGTATATTAGCCTTTACAGCACACCATGAAGTTGGCTTAGGGTTCAAGGCTAACCATTGCCACTGGACAATTTAGTTGGACACTTGTTTCTCTCAATTAGCAGAACCCTGTGATCTTGTAAATGTTGATGATAGAATTGGTTATTAAATTGTCAGGAGCTAAATTATGGTATTCATCATGTTATGTCTAGCAGCACAGCTGTCAGCACCACTTGGCAAATTCTATTTGTTGTTACACTGTTGTAGAAATGTATATGTTTCTTATTAGTCTCAAAGTCCCCCACTCATTTATCTAGGGAGGTCCAATATCACTTATCATTTTCTAATATCTATCTTTGGAAAATCTAGACTACATTTTAGTTATTTAGCAGACTTACAGTAAGTACAGGGATATCTCACTGGGGCTTCTTGGGGTTAAGGACACAACAACATTTTGGAACAGTCGGGAATCAAACCGGCAACCTTTTGACTACAAGTCTGACTCCCTAACCACTGAGCCATCTGATGCCCCTAGACTAGACTTTAATGAAAGCACAATCTCCCTTGACTGTAAACTCAAGAACTTGACGATGACAGTCAGTGTTGGGAAAAGTTACTTTAAAAGCAGAGATGGCAAAATTACTTACTTCCCGTACTCAAGTAGAAGTAAAGATACTTGTGTTAAAAAATACTCTGGTAAAAGTAGAAGTACTGATTTAACTTCATTACTCAAGTAAAAGTAACAAAGTACAGGCTTGGCAATTTACATAAAGTATAAAAGTAAAAGTAGCCTTGCGAATGACAACCCTTTTTTATGCAAAGCTACCTGGATCACACAAATGTTAATAGAGTGCAAGCTGGGAAACTTCCATGGACATGTAAAAAATGTGCCATTGCCTACATTTTAAATAGCTGTCTGCCAATAGGCCTAAAACATCACATATGATTATTGTGACAGAGACTGGGACTTATTAACAGGTTAATAAGATTCTGACTGAGTAGCAATATATTAATTAAATTGTGATTGTGTATTATTATTTCCTTTGTCTTCTGTTTTTCTCTCTTTCCTATAAAACCTCCCATGGACAGGTGTTGAAAATTAGCAAGTGTGCTAAACCACTTAAGCAATACATCTGGTTTGTCCAATGTTACTGTGATGTCCATGTCAAATAAAGCAAATCAAATCAAATCAATAATCTACTCATAACATGAGGTTAGTGATGGTAATGACCTTGATCCACTCATAACATGAGGTTGGTGATGGTAATGTCCTTGATCCACTCATAACATGAGGTTGGTGATGGTAATGACCTTGATCCACTCATAACATGAGGTTGGTGATGGTAATGACCTTGATCCACTCATAACATGAGGTTGGTGATGGTAATGACCTTGATCCACTCATAACATGAGGTTGGTGATGGTAATGACCTTGATCCACTCATAACATGATGTTGGTGATGGTAATGTCCTTGATCCACTCATAACATGAGGTTGGTGATGGTAATGACCTTGATCCACTCACAACACCATTTCTCTTTCAACTCTTTTTCCATTAGAGCACTCAGAACATGTCCACTAACGGGCGTCAGATTGCTCAGTGGTTAGGGAATCAGACGTGTAGTCGAAAGGTCCACTGTTATTATTTGGGTAATACAAAATGCACAAAATGTACTTGACATCAGTAAGTCAATAGTCAGAAGATCAAACCAATTGGGATATGCACTTTCCCTCCAATAAAATCAGAAGATTACCAATTTATATTATCCCTCAATTTCACATTCTGTTTTGTGTGTCATTTGATAGTGCATTTGGACCTCTGGCAAAAAGCATTAACAATTCAAACCAACAATCCGTTATTCAATCAATCAATCACAGTTATTTTATAAAGCCCTTTTTACATCAGCAGTTATCACATTGTGCTTTTACAGACACCCAGCCTAGAACCCCAAAAAGCAACAATTTCAAATTGAAACACAGTGACTAGGCAAGGCAAGTTTATTTATATAGCACATTATATACACAATGGCAATTCAAGGTGCTTTACATAAACAGGAAAAACTCCCTAGTCATTTGTTTCCCTGGAAGTGACCTAGAGAGGATCCAGACTCGGTGGGGTGGCCATTCCTCTTCTGACTGTCCAGGGTGTAAAGTTCAAGAGTGCATGTCCAATTAAGGCAAAGTTGTTTATCAGTACACATTAAGGTCCTGAGAGTAGTCCTGCGGCATGATCCACCAGGTAAACAGGAACACGGACAGCCAGGTGGGCAATGACAGTGGCTTTGGATAAGGTCATCAAGCTGGGGAGTTCTGCATTGTGGTCCAATGACTCAGGTTGTCCTAGATCATCATCCTAGGATTTAACAGAACACCAGAGAGATTTGATGGGGCATTCCATAAACCAACAGTACCTCAGTATAGATTGATACTTGTCCTCCAGTCAAACAAATGAACTCTGTACTATAGTAAACTGCTATAGGCCACATCCTGAGGGGTTGTAGAGGCATAATCGCTGCCAGCCCTAGGGCATGTATTATTTAAAAAATCAGATTTAAATTTCAAGCTTAATCTGCCATTCCAACAATTTTTTATTATATATATGCTATTAGGATGCTGTTATGTATCATGTCTGAACCATATACTTTATGGTACACAACACATCCTCATATTTTACAGATGATGAATATTCATATGTTTTTATCTCCGCTTTTGTACGTCTGTTAAAGGAAAATGCAATGTTCTATTGATTGTCTCAAACGTTAAATGCCTCATCTTCTAAGAGCGGAACAGTAGTTGTGAACTGTAATTCATAGATATGGAAGTCAAATGGTTTTGGAGTATAATGGTAAATGAATGATTGATGTGAGGGTTTTGGTGTCTAGTCATCATACAAGTACCAAAGCCACCATATCATTTGAAGAAATGCACATGAATAGACTTGCTCATTATTTTAGGACTGTTTACACTGATTTGTTATGCCTGAAGGTTGGGAGTTTTGGTCATGAAGGATCTATTTTTTCAAAATATGTCCAATATAACAAAGGACAGATAATTTATCTAATAGCTTTGCACAGAGTGACCTAAGCCAGACAGTAACGTTAAGTTAGCAGATGGACACTGCATGTTTCTGTCTCATTCAAATCACCATCATCTGGATGCACAGGAAACATTTGTCTGATTAAAAAGTAGGACCCACATTCACACATCTGTAATATTCATTGGGGAGATAAAGAGAGCCTTATGATTCTCTATAGTTTGCCCAAAAACTCAACCCCTGTCATGCAACATCAGTGATTGATTCATTCATTTGACTTTTCTTTAATAATTATAAACCGACACTTTGCTGGGTAAGAAACAACAGCACAGACATTAACAACTGGCAAGGGTAAAGCCGTAGTAAATCCTTTTGCTTATTTCTATTGTGGTCTTCTGACAGTGAAAGCTGCCACCGTATATGGCCACCCGGTGGTGCCAAAGCCCTCAAATGAGAATTTTGCTCCTGAACGAATGGTGCATTGTGCTGATGGAGACAACCAATAATTTTCTACGTAGGCCGGGTTGTCTGCTATTATGCTGAATACTTTGTTATTCCGGAGTATAATTCGAATGGGGCAGCTGTTGGGCCGTTAGTTGGTTGATAATCTTATTCATTATGGTAATCCAGAAACGATCCAATTGGAATCACACTGCAAATATGATCAGTGTACGATGCTACTTCAGTATCTGCCCAATAGCAGCTTTCCACAGTAGATTTTAAGTCAAACAACATTCTGAAGCAACCAGCCGTTACTTATTACAATCATAATTGCACCTTTAATAATTTCTCCCTACTTAAATTGTGGTGATAGTGCTGGCTACAGACGCAGCTCCAAACAATGTTTTAAAGAATTTGTTACGTTATATACCTTTATTTAGCAGCCTCAAGCCGCTCATTCTGTGTAGTAGAATATGCAGTCGCAGCCACCATATATATAGGAGCTCCTGTAGGAGCTATGGAATGCATTCAATTAAACCATGCATTTGTTAGGATGCGGGATTATTTAGCCTTGATTTAGTTGATGGGGTTTCATCCGAGTGCGCCGTGCTCAGGGATTAAGCACATAGAACCTGCCTAATCTTGACCTCAGACTACAATATTCTTCCAACTCCTGCCCTGCCTCCGGAGACCTATCAGCCACATGGATGAGAAATGGATGTACTCCAATGGGACATGTGCTTTTATCGTGTTACGTTGTATTTTACCTCACGTGAGACATGTTCACCTGTCTCATTTATTGACCACAATAGGCCTACTTGTTAGACGGACGTTGAAGAAGAACGATTAAATATTATTTCTGATGTGTACGTAGCTCAGGGTCTATAACAGATTGTGTGGAGGAGATGGTTTTAATAATAGGCTGCTACATCGATTGCATTGATTTACCTAATGTTTGAGGATCGTATTTCTGGTGATTCTAGGCTCTGCTTCCACCTGTTTGAGGCACTTCATTTCCAACAAGTGTTTACCATCTGCTCTTCACACCAGCCCCGTATCGCACAGTTTAAGGACAATATGAATTAGTGCACATTTATATACCCAGGACTGGAGATTTCTGCCCACCGTGGTTAATTATTTATCAGCAGTCACATGTGCCCCCCAACAGTGCACGATGTGCGTACACTCCAATGGAAATAATCTGCCGAAATATCAGTGACAACAGCACAGCTGTTTGAGAATCCTCTCAGGCTCATCATCACCGTAGTCGGACTGGAGTGATGGAGACGCCCGGGATTAAGTAGAACGTGTCATCCATCTGCTTGTAGACTTACTAGTTTATTTTTGTCAGGGCTCCGTGTGTGCAGAGCGATTTTGCTTAGTACGGAATGCATTTTTCCCCATCTTTTGACTCAGTACTACTGCAGAAGTTTATTTTTGAAATCAAACAAAAACCGTGAGGACATTACATTTTTACATTTAGCAGATTTACAGTGAATACAGGGAGGCCCATTCCCTAGCAATTTAGGGTAAAGTGCCTTGTTCAGGGACATAAGGACATTTGGCACAGTGGAAAATCAAACCGGCAACCTTCCGACTACACGTCTGACTCCCTAACAACCTAATTTTCTGTCCTATTTTTTTTACATAATGTGTTTATTGTTTAATTATGACTATCTTACAATATACAATATAGTATGTATGTTTCGATATTCTTCCTATTCTTTACGTATTCTCAGTGGCGCCCCGAGACATTGTTCCTAGAGATGGCCATGGCTCGATGGGTCCACAAAAAATATTTACATTCCACACCAAAACCAAAAGTCATCGCTAAATTTCCGGAATTCTATTTTGCTGTTGTAGTAGCTATATAGGCAAGATGCAAACTATGTCAAGATGAGAATTAAGGAATTGCATAATTCTGTATTTTGTTTGCTTATTCTACAGTTAATATTACAAATTATCTGATGTGCATAGACTAATAAACAGCACCGTTTACATTTTGAGTTACACAAAATGATATAGTGTTATATATTTGTATACATGTGTTAGGAAATTAATTGTTCTTCAAATAGGCTAGTTGTCCTTTTCCTTAAAAAGACAATACAGCTTAATTTGTGTCTTGCAGATAGTTTAAATCACAGATAAATTATATTCTTATTTTTGTAGATGTATTTCTTAATGTTTGTATTTTATATTTGTAGTTTTTATTTGTTGTTGTTGTAATACAGGGCTCAGCAATAAGAGACAAGGGTAAAAAGAAAAACCTTTTATTTAAGGTGGGCCAGTAATTCTATCAGTGTGGCCGTGCCCCCCTGCCTTACATTATTGCTACACGTCCTGCTAAGGTGGTAAAGAAATGAGAAATAGTTACAGCTGTTCTGCAATGCAGAGATCTTGTGGATTTCTGCAGAAAGTAGGTCAGTTTAGACAAAGATATGTTTTCCCCTGCTGCTGGCTCACCCATGGGAGAAGACAGTACTGGTCACTTGATCATTTTATAGATGATATGGCTGAAAGTAGACTTCAATAGCCATGTGTTTTATAAATCCAAACTACTGTAAGACTGCCAGCATGTTTGACCCTGTAGCCATGCAGCCAGCCTGCTCTGATTTAAGGCAGGCCTCTGTTTCAATTACTGCTAACATTATACACATGGATAAATGGTGCCTTTCGCCTATCTTTTCCATTAATGTTTTCTGTGACTGCTTTTGCTCTTTTAGTATTGTCACCTTTATCAAAAAAGCCAACATAGTGAACATAATGCCAGTATAACAATACTGTATATAATGTATGACACTATGTCTACCACGTTATCTCAGTCTGTTACATTGTTGTAGTCTACCACATTTTCTCAGTCTGTTACATTGTTGTAGTCTACTACACTGTCAGTCTATTGATATATCAGTCAATCAATCACATTTATTTTATAAAACCCTTTTTACAACAGCAGGTGTCACAAAGTTCTTTGACAGATACCCAGCCTAAAACCCCCAAGAACAAGCAACAACAAGTGATGCACAGTGGCTTGGAAAACCTCCCTAGTAGATGGAGCTTAGGAAGAAACCTCGAGAGGCCAGACTCGAGGGGGTGGCCAGTCCTCTTCTGGCACTACTGGTGGGGAATCTAACAGTACATTGCCCATTGTATTAAGGCCACATCATTTATCAGTGTTCAATATACGTCCCTAAATGGAGATGGGAATGGGTGGTCAGTAACCCAGGCTGTCACGTTATCACAGTCTACCACACTGTCAGTCTGTGGTCAGTAACCCAGGCTGTCACGGTATCACAGTCTACCACACTGTCAGTCTATTGATCTATCAGTTTGTCACGTTATCACAGTTTACCACACTATCAGTCTATTGATCTATCAGTCTATCACACTAGCACTGTTTTTGGTGTCTGTACTGGCTCCCTTGATTTGAACTCATTCAGATAAACATGAACTAGACAAATTAATGATTGATTTCATGGCAGTTTCTGTGACCTAAGACTATTCCAATCCTCACATTGCCTTTAAGCACTAGTGGATGCTGTATACTGAAATACATATGCTGGAATTACAACATACTTGGCTTTTTGACATTTACTTTGTAGTCATATGTACACCTCTGGAAGAAATTAAGAGACCACTGGAATGTTTTTAAGTCAACCCCATTGAAAACCTCTGGAATGAAGAGGAAGATTGATGGTCACAAGCCATCAAATAAAGCTGAGCTGCTTAATTTCTATCTCCAGGAGTGGCATAAAGTCACCCAAAGTCAATGTGAATGACAGGTGGAGAGCATGCCAAGATGCATGAAAACCAATTATTATTATTATTAATATTAATATTATTGTTATTCCACCAAACATGGATCTCTCAACCCTTGCTATGTTAACACATAAGTATTGAGTTTTTTAAAAATGAATATGAACTTGTTTTCTTTGAATTATTTGAATTCTGACTACCTCTTTTACTTTTATTTTCACCAGTTGTCATTTTCTACAAAGCAATGCTCTGAATGACAATATTTCTATTTGGAATTATGGAGTAATGTAGTCAGTAGTTAATGGAATAAAACAAAAATGTTAATTTTACCCAAACACATACCTATTAATAGTAATACCAGAGGCACCAATGATTTTGTAGTGGTCTCTTAAAAATGTTCCAGAGCGGTATATGGAGTGTTGGTTTTTGGGTACTTGCGGAGGATTTTGGTGGTCTGATAAACTGCATCTCTAGGAAAACTTAAAGGAATCCTCCATATTTAGGACATATATTGTCCTCCTTTTCAGTAAAGACAATTACCACATGCTCTGGTTTGTGTGAGAAGGGCAACATGTTGAAGGTGTAAGTACTGTTTATTGGAGTGGCTAGATTTTATGACGGATGTATCAAACACTGCCTGTGTGGTTATGATGCAATCATAGCCAAAACTGAGCAACCATGACAATATTCAACACAGTCACTTGTTTTTAAGCCCATTCCAATAATACACATGCACAGATTACAGATAAAAGCAATTATAAAAAAGAAGCTAAAAACAACATATTTACAGTATTGTACACTTGTTGAAACACTGAACACATCTGCAATTAAGGGCTAAAAACAGTCACTGGTTTGATAACCAGGTCGGTTACACTTGATTAAACTGGAGAAATTGAGGGAATATTTTTATATGGGTAAGTTTATCTTCTTGAGTTATGTAAAACATATGAGGAAACATCCTATAATGAGCCTTTCGTTAAGCTATTCTCTCTCTGAATTAACCCATTCCAGCAAGTGGATAATTAGTGTGAAAAGCAAATAGTAGGGATAGCATATTAGGCATAGATACACTATAGCCAAAGGTATGTGGACACCCCTACTGCGGTTATTTTAAAGTTGAACTACATAGACTTTAATAAATGCTTATTCTATTAGCCTGGATCATGGAACAATCAAACAAACAAAGATGGCCCCATTTACAAAAACAGAGACGCTCTGTATGGCCTACTTTGCTGCTATACAAATCTTTGGGACGTGTGTTGGCGGGAAGAAGCTCATTGCGCACAGGAAGTGATATGTGACGAATTACATCGAAACCTAGGACAGTCTGAAAAAAGTAGGAAATCCATTGCAAATATTTTTTTTGGTGTTTGAAATATATTACACCAGCGAAGTGAAAATGTAAAGCATGGGGCATTGTCAGTGAAAATACATCTGACAGTAGTGTTTTCTGGGAAAGTGAGGCAGAACTTCTGATCTTGGAAGTTAAGTTGTTAACCTACTGATGGTGGAGGGATAATGGCCTGGGGCTGTTTTTTAGGGTTTGGGCTAGGCCCTTAGTTCCAATAAAGGATCATCTTAATGCTACAGGATACAAAGAAATTTTAGACATTTGGTTGCTTTTATCTTTGTGGCAACAGTTTGGTGAAGGCCCTTTCCTGTTCCAGCCTAACTGTGCTCATGGGTACAAAGCGTGGTCCATAAAGACATGGATAGACAAGTTTGGTGTGGAAGAACTCAAGTGGCCTGCATTTTGCCCTGACCTCAACCCCATTAGAAACATTTGGGATGAATTGTAATGGTCATTGCGAGCAAGGCATTCTACTCCAATATCAGTGCCTGACCTCACAAATTATCTTTTGGCTGAATGCGCAAAATTTCCCAAAGACACATTCCAAAATCTTGTAGAAAGCCTTCCCAGAAGAGTGGTTCATTTTGTAGCCGCAAAGTGGTGGTGGGCGTGAAACTCCATATTAATGTCCTTGATTTTTGAAATGGGATGTCAAACAAGCTCATATGGGGATGATGGTCAGGTGTCCACATACATTTGGCTATATAGTGTTGTCTTCTCCTGGATGGTTACTAGTAGTTCAGGTTTTTGTTATAAGCTTTCTATAGACCTTACCATAATACAGCCAAATCTATTCCTCCTACGGAGTCTTTGGATCATTAGTATAATATTAGTAGTAATGATAATTAGAATATTTTCTATTCGCTCTGTAGAAAATCAATACATTGCACACCTGGCAAAAGAGTAAGGACAGGTGCATGAACGACAATAATATTACCATACTTGGAATTAGAGAAGAAACACTTGCACACTGTCTTTGTTAGCATTAACAGGATTTATTGGCAAAGTTTTGCTCAAATTACCTTATATAGTTCTATAAGTCACTCTTTGTGACATCAGACCAAGCCTGGTCTCTACACAAACATGTAATGTACAGTAATCAACTTGTGTACCATTAATGTAATCAAGCCATAATCATAAACCAATGTAACCTGAAGAAGGTTTTACTGAACTATTTCCATCAAAATGATTGCCCCACCCGTGGTGAAAAAACATAAGACCACTGCTCCACACCATTTCAAAATGCCTACAGGGCTCTCATAAGTCCACCCTTCGGTAAATCAGACCATGATGCCATTCTAACCACGCCAACCTTCAAACAAAGATTAAAGAGAGAGACTGAACATTAAGTCCATACAGAAATGCAACAGCCAATCAGAAGTCATGCTCCAGGACTTTTTTGATCAGGTGGACTGGGGTGTGTTCAAGATCACAAACTTAAAATCTACCCTAATCAAACACCTTGGATAGATAGAAGCATTGATTGGATGATAAATGACAGGAATGCTGCCTTCATGGACTGCAAGGAAACTGGTGATATGAGGCCCCATACAGAAATGTAATATATGGCCATATGTGTATATAACTTATATGTCCTATATCGGCATATATGGTGGAAACGTCATCACCTATATGTACATATATGTCGAAATATACAAAAATTGGCCGCTTTTATATATGTGACATATATTTCCACATTTCACATCCATATCTGCATTTACCTATGGTTTACAGAGTGTATAAGTGATGTAATGTATAATATATGTCAATGTATATATAAGGTTGTGTAAATAAATAAAATAGGTATACTGCTACAATTTTTCTTGCCTTATGTCAGTTAACAATTTGGCTACAAATTTAAACAAGAATGAATGCTTATGTGTGAGATATTGATGTTATATACAGTATTATATATGTAATGATAAGTGGGTTATGACATGTATGTCAATCAAATATTTGGTAAAATCTTTTTTAAATGTATCACATACGGAAATCTAATATATGGCCATATATGTATGTATACTTATATGTCAGATATCGGCATATATGTGGGAAACATCATCACATATATTTACATATATGTCAAAATATACAAAAATTGGCCACTTTTAAAAATGTGACATATATTTCCTCATTTTGCAATTCAAATTTTGTAATCAAAATATATGGTCATATATTTTCAAATATATGTTAAGATTTTTCATATGTATGGCCATATTTTAGATTTCTGTATGGGGCTAGTCAAAGATCACATTGTTTCTGCCCTACCCGATACACTGGAACCACTTCAATTCACCTACCACCCTGACAGATCCACAGACGATGATATCGCCACAGCTCTCCACACCACTCTTACCCACCTGCACAAAAGGAATACCTACATGAGGATGCTGTTCATTGACTCCCTACTCTCATGCCTACACCCCTCCATCTGCTCATAGATCCTGGACTTATGACTGGCCGCCCATAGGTGGGGAATGTGGGCAACAACATCTGTGCACTCAGCTCCTCCTGTACTCTTTGTACACAAACATCTGTTGCTCCCCCCGCCCCCCACAGCTCTAAAAGTATTATCAAGTTTGCGGACGACAATACAGTTGTATGCCTGATCACCAATGATGAGAAGTCAGCGTAGTACATAGAGGAGGTTAATACACTGGAGACATGGTGCTGGGTAATCAGCTTCTCCCTCAACACAAAGAAAATAAAAAAACTGATTGTCGATAACAGAGTGAAAAAGTCTGATCACACCCCAATCCTTATCAATGAAGATGCTATTAAGAGGGTCACAAACGTCAAGTTCCTCGGAGACCACATCTTTGAGAGGCTGAATTGGTCACTGAACACACCCACTGTGGTCAAGAATGCATGGCAAAGCATCTGTATAACCTCAGGAGGCTGAAGAAATTCAGCCTGTTCCCAGAGAGCGCTCAATGTTTTCTACAGGGTCACCAACAGTAGTACTCTGACAGGATGCATCACTGTCTGTTATGGAAACGGAAAGATGGCTGAACTACTAATATGGTTGTACAGGCCATCACAGACTATTACATTAGCCCCCCACCTTCAATATGTCCAGAATACGGTCAGTATGGTCAATAATCCAATAACTCCCATTGCAAATCATCAGGTTTATGATCAAAATTTACAGACATTCAGCAGTTTGCAATGGATAAATCAAACAAAATCAATTGAAATAGCTCAACAGAATGAATGCATCAAGTGTTTTCCCCAATTCCAACTGAAACTGCAACTTATAAGAACTTCAGCAAATCTCTAGAATTATTCAACCTCCTGAAAACAGGTGTTGTCTCAAGCAATCTTGATTCAACTAATTATGTGCTTCATTAGTTGTACCAGGTACACTTGAACTGGAACACATGAAATCCCTGAACTGGCTAGGGGTTTGTTGAGTATCACATTGGTCTATACGTGGGAAACATAGCTAAGTCAGAAAAATGGTCCAAAATGTTAAGAGAAGAGATCATTGCCCTTCACAAACAAGGAACAGGATACAAAAAGATAGCCAAGGCACTTAATGTTCCCAGAGACAACATTGAAAACATAGCTTCAACGTGAAGGGAACGGTGGTTTCACTACCTGAATGGCGCAGAAAAAGGAAGTTATCAACAGCTGCAACCAGATTTCTGACACAGCAGGTTGTGAAAAACCCTTGAGTGACTGCACAAGACCTCCAGCAAGACTTGGTGACAACAGGAACTGGGGTTTCAGTAAGCACAGTAAGGAACATTCTAAATGCAAAAGGTTTCCATGCCAGAACTTCAACATGTTCACAACTACTGACCCAAAAACACAAGAAAATTCAGCACCAATATGCTCAAAATCATATAAAGAAGTCACAGATATTTTTGGTATTATGTTCTGTGGAGCAATGAATCAAAACTGGAACTTTTCATCATGATTGATCAGTAGTATTTCTTGAGGCTGTCACATCCAGCCCAGGGAGGGCTGCGATGCAGAGCCGGTTAATGGACTCCCTTTCATTTTGTCTCTTCTGTTTTGTCTCCTTGGTTCCATTCAGTGTGTATACGGTGGTTTTGTTAGTTAGATTATTTCCTCATGTGTCTTTAGGTGTACTGCCCTGTGTGTATGTCCCATGCAAGTGTTCAGGTTCCCTCCCCTTGTGTGGTGTTTGCCTCCCTCTTGTGCCTCTGTTGTATATTGCATGTTATTTAATTGAGTTAGATGTCATTGTTAGTACCTCCCATGTCTTGTCACATGTTTCTGTTGTCCTATAGATCCCTGTCGAGTTAATTTCCTTGCCCAGGTGTTGCCCATTGTCTTCATTAGTAAGTGTATTTTAGTTGAGTGTTTGGTCTTGTCTCTTGTTGGTCAATGTTCCTGTTACGTGTCCTGATATATGTTTTTCTCGGTTTTTCCCCACGTGGCAGTTGTTGATTTATTAAATAAAAGTTGTTTTGGATTATTGCAACCTTCGCGCCTGTCTCTCACTCCTGATACCTGGGATACGTGACAGAGGCAGAAGAATGAAGCATATGCTGAAAAGAACACTCTGCCCACAGTCAAGGTGGTGGCTCAGTGATGCTCTGGGGCTGCTTTGAAGAATGAGTGACAGTATTTTGGGTTTCCACTGAACTTGTTCTGGAGAGTCAGGACAGACGGGTAAGATACACTCACCGGACCAGGCGTTTAGAAGTAGCCATTTAGAGAAAATCCAAGGTGAGCTCTACAGCATTTTATCAACTTGCTGTTTCCTAAATTAAGGTCTACTATTTATGTCACGTTTAAGCTGAAGATAGTTAGGCGAAGCAGTAGCAGAGTTGAGTACTTTCATAGTAACAAAAATAACAAACGTCCTGTAACTACAGCTAATAGCAGAAGGACAGTTGTACACATGTAGCAAACTGGTACAAACACAATAGTTGACACCTTGCCATGGCCAGTGTGTCCCTACATAAGGTCTCTAATTACTAATACAACCCAGCTGAGATAATACAGATGGAGAATTTATATAATGTCCATAGTATGGCGCCCCTACTCCATGGAACGCCACAGACTGTTGCCCGTCTGTGACTTTTTATAGTACATCTTAGTGTTTTAACATTTTCTATTCCTTTATTGTTTTTTAATATGATGACTGTATTGCTGAGCCATGGCACAAGATTTTCACTGTACATACAATTACATCTGCGTCTTCTGTACAAATAAACAAAACATGAACTTGAATCATGTAATGTAAACCTAAGTATATTATTGTCTGTTGAGTAATAACAATTCTAGTCATGGTTTATGCATGCTACTGATGTTACATGTTACTTATACAGAGGTTGCGTTAACACTGGGTTCTTACTGGTTTTTTATGCAGAACAGAAACGAAAATGCTAAAAACGTAGGTGTGTTGGCCATGAGATTCAAATAGCATGTTCCAACTTTTGTTAATCAAGTTATCTGAAGATCATGATCCTCTGCAAATTGCAGGAAGTGTTTAATGGTAGATGCCAAATTGCCTTTTTATGGCGAGGTTACATTTTCTGTGATTGGAGAAAGTTACGGAAAACCAGACATTCACCTGTTACTAAGAACGTGCAGAATGCAGAGTGCTCAATTGACTGATTCCTCTGTCAGTAAATACACAGACAGGTTGTTCACAGCACTTCTTCAGAATATGGGTTAAATCTACTTGACGTTGTATAATGTACTTATGACGTGTCTATGTAATTATGAGCTGAATGCATATTATTACTAATTCCAAATATTTCAATTGAAAGATTGAGTATTAGAAGATAACAACAAAAATTAAGAAGTAAATCCTGTTTGCTCAAATGTTTTGGCCAATGTTAATCGATAGTTTACTCACATTGAAAGTGAAAAAGCAAGGGTTGGAACATAGAACTAAAATTAGCCAGCTCGAATGCATCATTTATTAACATGTTTTGTTAAACAATTTACAAATTAATGTAATTTGAGCAGTTGATCATTATGTGATGTGCAGCAATGCACAACATATTATTTTTGTATTGTGTTATAGTGCAACAATTCAATTATTGTTCTTTGTTTTTTATTATTCTTATTCTTAATTTATTTTATTCACTATTAGGCACCCTTTCAGTCCCCTGAATTTTCACACTTTTTATTTTATTTTGGTGTTAACATTTGCTTTATGCCACTATGCATAACGATTTTGTTTACTAAGTTTATTGTACTTTGCAAGGTTTAGCTGTACAGCCATCTAACTAGGTGATGTTTTCTCAGATTACTTCCAAAATCATTGATGTATGGAAACCTTCCTTTTTATGATTAGACGTACCGTTCCAGAGAAATAGATGTTCAAAGTGCCCGGTGTTTCCACTATTTTGTACATCTTAGTTCAGAATCGTGGGCCGGTTTTTGTTGATTTATTACAGGAGAACGGAAAGTGCTGGAATAAATTCCCTTGGTAGCTATGTTCAGTGTATGAAGAATCTTCTCCCAAAGTTTGGTAGTTTGCATAAACGTTTGGAAAATTGTAGTGAGAACAGGTATTTTGGTTATTTTTGTCGAGTGGTCTCTTAAATATTTCCAGAGCTTTAAGTTTGTATGTGAGCATATTTTTGCTATTCGTTTTCTGCAGTCATGATATTTATTGTACATGGTAGTACCTACTTGTTGTTGATAAGTTGATATACATTCACCGGCCACTTCATTAGGTACACCTGTTCAACTGTTCTTAACGCAAATTTCTAATCAGCCAATCACATGGCAGCAAGTCAATGCATTTAGACATGTTCGAGACGATCTGAAGAAGTTCAAACCAAGCATCAGAATGTAGAAGAAAGGTGATTTAAGTTACTTAAAATGTGACTCTGAACGCCTTGTGCCGCTGTAGCGCATCTGCTTCAAGGTTCAACGTGTTATACATTCAGAGATGCTTTTCTGCATATCTTGGATGCAATTCTGTTTTTTTGTTACTATTTCCTTTACTGTTGCTAAAGAGAATCATTACTTTCTATATTTTTGCTTTGAGTGTGGCCTTCTGAATGTGACTTTGTCTAAAGAGTTGTTTAGTTGCAGATAGGTGAAAAAAATTGTTGAGCAAACCACTTCTGTCTGGGTAGGGTTTCTCAAACATGGGTTACAGGACCCCTGGTGATACAGTACCAAAAAACTTTGGGAAACACTGGTCATAACAACATTTTTGGGATGCTTTGCTAGAAAAGTTACAGTAATCAAGGGCGGCATTAGTTGCACCAGGTGTGCTTGTCTGGGGAAAGTAAGAGAACCCATAGTCAGTCTTGAACCCATGACTATCATGTCCTAGACTGTCCTGCAATGCAGGGACTTAGCCTACTATGCCACCTGGAAACCTGCAACCAGATTCCTGAGACGGCAGGTTGTGAAAAGCACTCTAGGGACTGTCTCAAGCACATTCATTTGCAGTTTTTCAAAAATGCAGGGCTCTGGTTAGGTTTATTGTCATTTTGGTGCCTTATTGCCACCCGCAGTTTTCAAGTTATAAATTCCATTACAGTGGCAGCATATGTGTCCTAGTGCCATGTAGTGCGCTTGCGGATTTGTAATTGATTGCCCCACTAGTTTTTTATTGCCTTTTATTAGTGACTTATTTCCTCATTGGAATAAATTGATACATTTGTATGTAATTTACCATTCGTATGTAATTGAATAATTTCAACAGCAGTTCAACATCAAAATTGTATTATATTTCACTGTAGCAGTCCCAACATCTGTTTCTATACACATTTAAGGCAAGAAATAAGCCATCCCTTTGATGAATCTGTACTCTTATCAAGGCATATTTAAAAAATGAATGAGTATGTGCCCGGTGTTGAGTTTCACTTTCGTTTTCGAGACCAAGGTAAAAGTGAATTTCTGAGTGCAATAAGAAAGAGCTTTATATTCATCTGATAGGGTGGCACCTGGCACAGAGGCTGCTGAATAGTTGCAGGTGCTATCGTCCCACTAGTTTAACTATTTCTCATTTAAAACATTAAACCACAATAAGACACATATATTTTAATTATTAAGAAACCGTCTCATACATGATTATTAGATGCAGTGTGAAAATAGATGGGTGTGAATGACAATATTAAAGCGGGTGCACGTTTGCGAGTAGCAATATACAGTATACTCAAGAAACTTATACTATCATAGTTGTGATATTGCACTAAAACTACAAATAACATAATGCCTCCACTAGGCATTCTACTCATGTTACTCCTTTAGTTCATGACATTTACTGGCTACCTGTGGCATCACGCATCCACTTTAAGGTATTGCTTCTGCTTCTAATGTTTAAACCATTAAATGGTCTTGCCCCTCAATATCTGTCTGACTTACTCCACCCTTACCGCCCTGCCCGGTCCCTTAGATCAGCTGAACTTGGTTTATTGTCCATCCCTCATTTCCGGCTGGAACTACATTAACAGGATAGAATGAAGTGCAAGCCTCTGAATAGGTCCCTAGCAACTAGCTAGCTAGCTCTTCACAGGATCTGAGTTTTCTAATTGTTATTTTAAAGTATTTTGGGTGGTGGGGTGTCTAAGCAAGAAATATTTCAATAAAGAGCACTGCTTCATTTCTCTACTTTCTTTGGATTTGCGCACATTTCAGAAATAGGATGATGTGTTTTATCCTTACTTAATATTTGAGGACGTTGATGTATTAATAAAGCTTAATTAATAATGTACTTTCTAGAACAAAAACTGAGTAAATGTAACTCGAGTGTTTTACATTTCAGGTTGATTAGTGATGGAAATGGCAGATGATTCGTTTTGTATAGAAAACATTTTTTTTGTCATGCTGCTTAGCTAGCTACCTAGTTAACCAGACTAATCAGTCAAATAGAGCACTATATGCCATGCAGACATTAAGCGAGTACAGGAAGAACTGACATAAATGTCCTGTAGGTGTGTGTCTGTGTGCGTTTTAGAGGAAATTGTGTGTCCAAAGAGAGAAGGTGTGTGTTTGTGTGTGCGAGGGGGAGCAGATGTGCATAAGAGGGAGTTAGTCTGTGATTTTTTATGAAAAGGCAGGGAATTGTGTGGTTATCTGAAAATTGAAGTTTGTTTTACAGTGCCACAATAACAATAGTATTTCTATAGAGCACCTACATTTCCTTTGTGCGCACCAAGAACATAGGCGAATATGTGCTCCTTAAGAAAAACAGCAAGCTCAGAGCCATGCAAGAGTACTGTTGTGGCAAAGCCTTCAATTCTCACTGGGCAGGTTCCTTAATGAGAGAACCATTTAAATACCTCCATTGTACTGAAGACATGTGTGTATCTCAGTGTGATTATGTTAGTGAAAGAGGATTTGTTCATTTGTCTGTATTAAAGAGACGAGTGATAAGGTATCTTAGGGATGAAAAACAAGCTTGCATTCATAAAATACCAAACAGGAAGTAACTACTTGAACATGTCCAATGTCCAAAAAGAAACACTTGTTTTGGTTTTCATTTTGAAATGTTGTTTAACGATGTGCACTAATGAACACAACCCAGACCTGGTTAGCTGCCAAACACACAAAGCGTTTGAGCAACACAGCTGTGTCACCCACAAAGCAGGCAATTAACACCCTCTTCTTACCCCTTAATTATTTCTAAGCTTTCTTTTATTCCATTTCCCAAAGATAGAAGGAAATGTAGAGTTTTACACCAGAAAGCCACTTATCACAATAGCCAATTTCCATGTTCTCCTTTGAGATATTTTCCATAGATTCTTTAAAAGATATCACCATTAGAATTGTACCAGGTTCAGTACAATGGTACATTCTTAGAATAAAAAGGTTCCAAAAAGGTTCCTTGGTTATTCCGATAGAAGAACCTTTTTATAATGTTTGGTTCCAAGTAGAATCCTTTTGGGTTTCATGAACAGTCTTCAGTCAAAAAATGTATCCCCCCTTGGATTTTTCAACATATTGTAGTGTGAAAACCTTGAATGAATTATGATTGTATTGGGATTTTTATCATTTGTTTTACACAACGTACCAAACACTTTGAAGGTGTAAATTGTTTTTATTGTGACACAAAATTTAAATAAAAAACATATATTTGTTGGTTACATAAGTACTCACCCCTTCCTATAAAAACCCTAAATAAGCTCATGTGTAACCAATTGCACTCAGATCTCCAATTATTAGTCCAGCTGTGTGCAATGTCACACAATCTCAAAATAAATACACATATTTCTGGAAGGCCCCAGAGTTTGTTAGAGAGAAAATGTTAACAGCATTATAAAGACCAAGGAGCTATCAAAACAAGTAAGTGATAAAGTTCTGGATATGCACCAATTAGGGTTGGGTTATAAAGAAATGTCAAACATTTTGAACATCCCCTGGAGCATCTTTAAATCCATTATTAAAAAATTGAAAGAATATGGCACAACGGCATTAGTCAGAGAAGCATCCAAGAGGCCAGTGGAAACTCTGAAAGAGCTGGTGAGAACTGCAGCTGAGGTGGGAGAAACTGTCCATGGGACAACTGTAACCCGGATGCTCCACCAAGCTGGAATTCATGGATGTGTGGTGAGGATAAAGACATTCCTACACAAAACATAAGCAATACCATGTGGAGTTTGCCAAAAGGCACGTGGGAGACACAGCAAGCATATGGAAAAAGGTTCTCTGGTCAGATGAGACTAAAATCTTACTTATTGGCTATATGGATATACAGAAATTTGTATAAATATTCACCCCCTTGGATGTTTCCACAATTTGTTGTGTGACAACCTATAATGAAATAGAATTGTATTGGGATTTTACCATTTGTTTTACAAACCATAACAAACACTTTGAAGGTGCAAACTATATTTTTATTGTGATACTAAATAAAAAATAAAAAACTGACATTTGTTGGTTACATAAGTAAACCAAAATTGCTCAAGCTCTCTTAAGCCCCGAACACACCAACCAGATAATCGGGCGTCTGGACTATATGGGCCAACGGTAACCAACCGTTGCTCTACCCTGTTCGGTGTGTCCCTCACGGTCGTGGTGCGTTGGTCTCCGTTGGTCTTTTTTTCAGGTGCCCGACGCCGATTCAACATGTTGAATCGGCGTCGGGCTTCCGTGGCCGTTGGCCTGTGGGGGTGGTGACGTG
>JACXGM010000789.1:0-64118 GCA_016801145.1 Umbra pygmaea
GCTTTCTGTTTACACAGCAACTGAGACTGTTAGCTCACAGATATATAATATGAAGCTTTCTGTTTACACAGCAACTGAGACTGTTAGCTCACAGATATATAATATGAAGCTTTATGTTTACACAGCAACTGAGACTGTTAGCTCACAGATATATAATATGAAGCTTTCTGTTTACACAGCAACTGAGACTGTTAGCTTACAGATATATAATATGAAGCTTTATGTTTACACAGCAACTAAGACTGTTAGCTCACAGATATATAATATGAAGCTTTCTGTTTACGCAGCAACTGAAACTGTTAACTCACTAATGGGATTGAAGTCTAGGGAGTTTCCTGGCCAGGGACCCCAGAATGTCGATGTTTTGTTTCCCGAGCCACTTAGTTATCACTTTTGCCTTATAGCAAGCTGCTCTGTCATGCTGGAAAAGGCATTGGTCATATCCTAACTGTTCTTGGATGGTTGGGAGAAGTTGCTCTTGGAGGATGTGTTCTTTATTCATGGCTGTGTTCTTAGACAAAACTGCGAATGAGCCCACTTCCTTGGCTGAGAAGCAATCACACATGAATGGTCTCAGGATGCTTTACTGTTGACAGAGGACTGATGGTAGCACTCACCTTGTTTTCCCTGGACAAGGTGATTTCTGGATGGCCCAAACAATCGGAAAGGGGAAGAGAAGGTGATATGTAGCTCTATAGTCAGAGACATCATC
This sequence comes from Umbra pygmaea, assembly GCA_016801145.1. Taxonomy (NCBI): domain Eukaryota; kingdom Metazoa; phylum Chordata; class Actinopteri; order Esociformes; family Umbridae; genus Umbra; species Umbra pygmaea. Next base: position 713 of record JACXGM010000789.1, read on the forward strand.
TTATCACCTTATTAATAGGGATTTGACAGGTGTAAATACAGGAGACAGTACTTAATAAGGTGTTTCTCCCCATCCTGTCCCCTGGCACTTAGTGAGATTCAAAGTGGCTGGTGAACCAACAGCCCAATTTTTTTTTATTTTTTTTTATTTAACCTTTATTTAACCAGGTGAGTTGACTAAGAACAGTTTCTTATTTACAGCAACGACCTGGGAGCAATTAAGGTAAAGTGTTTTGCCCAAGGACACAACGACATATGGCTCAGTCGGGAATCGAACTGGCAACCTTCTGACTACAAGTCTGACTCCCTACCCACTGAGCCATCTGCGCCCCTATGAGTAGTGCATCAGGCCATTTCAGGACTGTGTCATGCACAACCTTTCACTCCGCTACTGCATTTAACCAAGCCTGAAGATTGTGGTCTGTCCAAACAGAGAACAGTGCAAAACCAATCTATCAGCCGGATGTATTCAAGTTCCCTGGGAGTTGAGGTGACAGACAGCCCGGCACCACAGATCATGCTCAGTGTCAGCAGCAGCCTGAATGTCTGCCACGTCCTGAACTGAGGGGACCTGTAGAGCCGGCACTGTCGAACGGTTCAGGCAGAGCGGGACCAGGTATGAGGGGTCGAGGGCTGCAGCTTTTGCAGCCAAGTGAGCCGTGTCATTGGCTACGAGGACAGGGTCAGTAGCACCAGTATGAGCATCACATTTAATTACAGTGATGTTAAATACAGCCTCTGGTGGAACTGGATTTGACAGGGTTTTAATATAATTCCCAGAAAACAACAAATGAAAGTATAAATTAATTTCATAGATAAAGAGAGTTTACAATTGAATTACAAGTATTAAAGATAAAAAGATAAAGTTAATATTTAAAGATTACACAACATTTCCCCCTCCATCAATGCCTCATTTGTGGGCAGGTCAAATCAGAACAACAACAACCTGGACACACTTCTATCATATCATACTATAATAGGGTAATATAAAGCCAATATAGGATCTACCTGACTAGTGGAATGCTGAGCTAGCCTGTCGTAGACAAACAACAGTGGTTGCAGAGATACGCTAACAAAGAAATAACAGGAATAATGAGCCAAGAACACATTAATAACATACCATCCGTTGTCGAATATCTCCCTCACCTTCATTCAATTGCTTCAGATTACCAATAAGGATGGATAAATCACATTTGTAAATTTCAGTGCAATCTTCTGGCCCGATAATTGTACATGTACACACTTGTTTAGCCAGGATGTAGACCAGGGCCGCACAATGTCGTAAAATCCTCATTAGGTGTGATTGTAATGACAATGAGACGTTAACAAGGGCTGATGCAGTGTCATTTGCCAATTCATCCTCAAAATGAGATATCATACAGATTTCTCATATTTCCTAAAACATGAGTGTCTCTAAAATAACAGAAACCACATGGGAGTAAAATATTATGATATTAGTTAGGCTACGTGTAATGCGATGCATGATATTATGTCACCTACTGGGAAGCATTCGGTAATGGTGGTATGGTTATGTCATGGCTAGATTAAGGTGTGCTAACCAGGGCAGACTGGCACTAACACTGGTATTATTAGGAACACAGCATTGGGTAACGGTGGTATGATTATGTCATGGCTAGAATAGGGTATGCTAACCAGGGCAGACTGGCACTAACACTGGTATTATTAGGAACACAGCATTCGGTAACGGTGGTATGATTATGTCATGGCTAGAATAGGGTATGCTAACCAGGGCAGACTGGCACTAACACTGGTATTATTAGGAACACAGCATTGGGTAACGGTGGTAGGGTTATGTCATGGCTAGAATAGGGTGTGCTAACCAGGGCAGACTGGCACTAACACTGGTATTATTAGGAACACAGCATTCGGTAATGGTGGTATGGTTATGTCATGGCTAGAATAGGGTGTGCTAACCAGGGCAGACTGGCACTATGACTAGTATTATTAGGAACCCAAACATTCTTCCACTGGAACAACATTTTAGAATATGACTAGAAATGAAAGAATAGAAATGGGAAAGGTAAAGAATTTCAATAAGTGGAGAAATGTGGTCAACATAGTCATTATCAGTAAACATGAATAGTGTTCATAATCTTGATACAACAACTTCAATCCAGACACTGATAATGACAAGAAATCAGTGGCAGCTGCTGGTCTTTCAAAGAGGGGAAGCTCATTTTCGGCCTACATCAAAAAAATGGTCAATTTATTTATATGTAATTTCTGCCCTACGTTCCTTTTAAAGAAAATGCTCTGTGACCCTGTCGTACCAGCTAGGCATCTTTTCCAGTGTCTTGACCAGTATCCTCTCAATGGCCAGCAGAGCTAGGCTGCTTAAACGGCCTTGGCCCATTGTGTTACGGGTGTAGGACTTAAGCCACTTTAAACAGGAGAAGCTCCTTTCTACACCTGCAGATGCAGCTCCAATTGTTGCCACTAATGAGAACAGTTTGTAAAGCTGAGGCATTGCACTGTCCAACTTCATGTCTTTAAGGAACACCAAGTAATCACACAGCTTTCCCCTGTTACTCTGCATGTCCTGATCTGAAAACAGGACTTTTGACTCCCTGAATCAAAGTGATTGTCATTACTTTTCAGGACATGTCATCAAATTTCCCTGTATTCACTTATTCTAAGAAGAGTATACTTTCTAAATTTGAAAAACGTTGAGGAATCTGCTCCAAGATGTTTTCAAGGATGGCCATGTACAGATTTTTGTAGCTCTCTTGGGGATCCTGCAATTGGGTCAGACGGCACTTTCTCATGGGCTCATCTTGTGGGTCTGATGTGAGATCTGCTGCTTTGGCATAAACAGCTTGCAAAGCCCCCTCTGACCTCTTCTCTTCGACAAATGCAAGAAGAGACTCAATTATTTTCTTGCAGTAAAGAACATCCATAGCCCTCTGCTGGACAATATCAAAGATCACATCTGTTTCAGAGAAGATTGGTTCATATGTGTACAACATGAACACAAACTCAAAATCCTCCAGTTTCCTCACAAAACCTTTGGATCAATCCAGTGTATCATTATCCATTGTTGTATCTGCAATGATGTTATCAAATGTCTGCAGGAGGCAATCATAATTGTTTGCCACAGTGCTCACTATCCGTGATGTGAAATTTCATCAAGTAGGAGCGTTTCTGAGCAAACTCCAACAGCCTGCAGACTCCAGAAAATACATCCTCTGTGGATTTTGAGAAAATTTTGGAAACCCCAAAGAGAGATGCAAAAAATATTCTACACCAGAGATGGCTAAAGTACTCACTTCCCGTACTGAAGTAGAAGTACAGATACTTGTGTTAAAAAATACTCTGGTAAAAGTAGAAGTACTGATTTAACTTCATTACTCAAGAAAAAGTAACAAAGTAAAGGCTTGGCAATTTACTTAAAGTATAAAAGTAAAAGTAGCCTTGCGAATGACAACCATTTTTTATGCAAAGCTACATGACCACACAAATGTTACTAGAGTGCAAGCTGAGAAACTTCCGTGGACATGTAAAAAAGGCTCTTCATGTGCCATTGCCTACATTTTAAATAGATGTCTGCCAATAGGTCTGAAATATCACATGTGATTATTGTGACAGAGACTGGGACTCCAGGTTAATAAGATTCTGACTGAGTAGCAAGATATTAATTAAATTGTTATTCTGTGAGAATTCACAGATAAAGTTTCTCTTTTTTAATCTTCCCCCTAACATTTGAAGGAATCTACATGTATGCGTGTGCAGGGACGCTGACGGGGGGGCAACTGGGATTGTTGTACCAGGCCCAGTCCTGAGGGGGTCCCAAATTCTGTTTTTGCACAGTCATATTTCTTTTACGAGGGCGGCCCTAAATGTGGAGTTGTGTCCCGGGCCTAGGGATGCCGACAGGAATCCCTGTGGGTGTGCTCAAATATGTGTGTGCTCAAGTTCCCCATACTTTTAGAGTTACAACTAAGGGATGGCAGCAGTGTATTAGAAATGAACTGACAGCTAGTAAATCTTTGAACATGGAGTGCTAATAATAATAAATGCAATATGTCAGGCTCACAAGTTTTACAATTGAAGTACTATAAAAGTTGGAGAAATGACAAATTCAGTGTGCATTGCATTAAAAAAATATTTATTGATATTGAGATAGACATCCAGCAAAAGAAAAATGTCTCAGTTGCTGTGTAAACAGAAAGCTTCATATTATATATCTGTGAGCTAACAGTCTCAGTTGCTGTGTAAACAGAAAGCTTCATATTATATATCTGTGAGCTAACAGTCTCAGTTGCTGTGTAAACAGAAAGCTTCATATTATATATCTTTGAGCTAACAGTCTCAGTTGCTGTGTAAACAGAAAGCTTCATATTATATATCTTTGAGCTAACAGTCTCAGTTGCTGTGTAAACAGAAAGCTTCATATTATATATCTTTGAGCTAACAGTCTCAGTTGCTGTGTAAACAGAAAGCTTCATTTACATATATGTTAATGCTAACTAGATTAACAAGAATTGAGGTGGTGCAAAAAGGGCCAAAGAGAGATCAAGAGAGGGGGAAAGACGTGGGTTAAGAGAGACAAAGAGATGGAGGTCAATAGATCGAAACAATTAACTGCAGATTGAAACTCACTTTTAAAATGTCATAGAAGAGCTTACAACCTTCATACACAAAACTCTTCTAGATTTCCGGAAACAAGTGCATATGACACTTGACAAACCAGACTAGGGTTAGGGGTTTCACAAATCAATGAGACAAATGTGTTTTTGTGCGATTAAATTTTCACAATAAGTAATCTTTTTTAATATTCTATTAACTGATACCCAAAAACCTCTGACTCATCTTATTCTTGGATGAGCCCAAAGCATCTATTGTAGAAAAAAAGCCTGCAAAGAAAATTAAAATACAAACTTGGATGATGTCTTAGCATAATTATATTTTTGTGAAGGAAAAGTATTTGTAAGTAATTGCAGGTTATATTTCTTAGAACAATAGAAACACTGTGCAATAAATGTAATGGAGAGAAAGCATTATAGCATTGTCCTGAATCCCTTAAAGAACTTGGGAGCAACTACTTTAATGTTATTATGTGAGTGTAGGACAGTGAGTGAGTGAAAAAGCTTGTGTGTGTGTCTGGGATGGACAGGAAGAGAGATACCGCAAAGTGTTCAAATGTATACCTCAAATTTGCACCACATTCGCCTGGAGTCATTCTTCATGACTACTTTGTCAAACATCTCTCTCAGATAAGGCCAAGGATGATTGGGAATGCCTTGCTGCTTGTCGAATCTCTGGGATCTCCGTTTTCTTCATTTTCAATCATGTCACCGTACATAATACTATGCTAACGTTACCGCGATCAAGCCGAAATGATTTGCCGCGAATGAATGCCACCGAATCTGTCGAGTCGTCTTGTAGTCGTGCGTCAGATGCAACGTATATTTCAATCCAATTACATTGAATTCAGTATTGATAATGCGAGAAATAATAACGGTATCTTCACTGAAATTATTTGAAACTAAAGTAACGAGACCATTTTGTAAAAGGTAAGGAGTACAAAGTACCAATATTCGTGTTAAAAATGTAAGGAGTAAAAGTAAAAAGTCGGCACAAAATAAATAGTAAAGTAAAAATATCTGAAAAATCTACTTGAGTACAGTAACAAAGTATTTGTACTTTGTTACTTCCCATCTCTGTTCTACACTCAAGCAAGCATTTAGCCCCCTGTGACAGCACCAGATTCAGTCTGTGTGCATAGCAATGCACAATCATTGCACTGGGGGCTATTGCTTTCACTTGGGCCTGCAGATCATTGAGAATACCCCTGTTTGGATGATTCACTACTCCCTTCATATCCCCAAAATGACAGCTCCTGCCAGCCAAGCAAGGATGTCACATCAATAAGGCGGTTTAGGAAGGCCCTGTTTTGCTTGACTGTTTCATTATGTTTAGCCACTTGAATGCGAGCACCTTCATTGATTTCATGCTCAACCCTGATCCTGCCCATGCAACTTAATTTTGCACATGCACTCACGTGTTCATTGCTCTTTTCATGCCTTTTATATGCCCTGTCAAAGTTAGACAGCTCTCCAAACCCACCTTTGACCAAACAACACATCTGTGAGATGGTTTCATCAAGAGGCATGGCCAGCAGTACATTTTCTTTGTCACAGCACCTCCAGTCAGCCAGCTAAATGTGTCACATCAGGAGAGCTGAAAAGACCTGTTACTTTGCCACAAACTTTTCACTAAATCAATCTTACCTGTTGATCTGCCCTGCTGTTTAATTTTAGGTTTATCCTCGTAAGAAAGACATTTAAATAGCTTTGCCAAAATCAGGTTGACAGTATTAGCATTGTCTGCCATCGTGTGCAGTTTGCTACCTGGCTATTTCACCCCTACAACACTTGCCTAGCCTACTGTTTGAATGAATGAATGAACGGTGTAACGAAACAATATTAAACGCAAAGGAGGAAATGTGGGATTTAGGTTAAACTGAAACAAGGAATTTGGTGTATAATTGTATTAAATGTATGATGAAAATTGGCTAGCAATTTTGCCAATCAAATACCAAGATATTGGTTGCAGCAGTTTGTCTTTGAACTACACTTGCAAAATCTGCAATGGTACTGAGCTCAAATAGCTTCGGCAACTTATTATAGTACAAAATTGTTGTCAAAAGGAGATGCAGTCAGGGGCAGATGCAGTCTTTCGACAGACCCTCCAATCATCAGGCAGAAGCCTGGATTCCAGGCCAGTCCGCTCCTCCATTCACCCCCAGAGACACTGAGCTTCCATGGGTGAAATATAATCGCAGCATTTATCCAATGAGCATCTAGTTTCGAAGCACTGAAAAAACTGTTCAAAGCAGCACCATTGAAGTCCATAGACGCCAGGCGTCAACAGGGAAATGCACTCTGGCGCTACATGAATGTACGAAAAGGAAATCGAGTCAGTGGACCTGCTATATGTACGTTACTGATTCTGAACTAACTCATATTCAAGATGAATGTGATTTAACACATTTTTGGTCAATAAAATGTTAACACAATAGTACATATTTGACCATTAATTTTTTGACATTGTAGGGGAAGCCGAGCTTCCCGTGCAGTCTTAAAGATACCGCACCTGCCCCACCTCAAACAGAGGCAGGGGTTATCTAAACCTATGAAAGATTATAGTTGCCAGAAAACTCCTACATCAACTGACTGAAGGGGCTATCTACCAAACATCGAAATGCTATCCCGACATTACAAATGACCGAAGGGGTTACGCAGGAATGTTACACCGGGGCGTCGATGAATGAGAAGGAACAGCTACCTTGTCAAAGTTCCAGGTTTTCAACTTAGAAATATCTCTGTAGGCCCTCCAATTGGTGGAACTGGATTTGACAGGGTTTTAATGTCATTCCCAGGAAACAACAAATTAAATTAGGCTATAAATTACTTTAATATAGAATTATTAATAACACAGCTAATTGGCACAAATCACTAGGAGTCCATGACCTATGAACATTCAGTTTGATCTGGACCTGAAGCCACAACTCTTAACGGTGATATAAAGTGTGCACTTTCAGTATTGACTGCTTGACTCACAGTCTCTATCAACTTACTTGTAGATCTGATGCCCCCAGAGATGCTGGGGCTGCGGAGGCCGAACGCGCCCTCCCCCCTTTCTGTTCTCCGGGCAAGGAGCAGATACTTCCCCTAGACTATGTGTCTCCACATAGGGCAGAGGACAATATGTTAGCCTCATCTTCCTCATCGCTACTTTACCTTCTCTCTGCTAACAATGAATACAAGCTATTAACCTTATATTTACCCTCATCTGTACTTACCTTGCTCCTTTATCAACTTGCTTAGCCTTCTTGTCTGCCGTCAAAGCGCAAATTTCCTTGCTATGCAATGCTTTCTGTCCTTGTCTCTGCACTCTTCTTCCCTCAGCCACACATTAAGTGCACGTAAATGCAATCTTAATGGTCTACCGTTCACTTTGACACCAATTACCGGTCTAAAATTTTCGAACTCTCCTGCCCACTCAGTCCATTTAGCCATATGTTTAACAGAACTTTGCCCATCTTTGTCAAAGCATATGAGAAGCCGAGGCTGAGTTTACTTTTAACAGCACTAAAATATTTACACAAAGCATTCTAATAACGATGTATCTACTACAAGCACTCAGTCCAAATAACCTGCAACTTTGCATGTCTCTTAGCCAATATTAACAACACATTAAGCAGTTAATATATCAATCAGCTCTTTACAGACCTGTAACTTCTTTAAGAGGCTCCTCTGTCCTCCACTCGTTAGCTGTATTATAGGTACCTGTTTGAACTTGTTATCAGTATAAAAGACACCTGTCCACAACCTCAAACAGTCACTCTCCAAACTCCACTATGGCCAAGACCTAAGAGCTGTCAAAGGACACCAGAAACAAAATTGTAGACCTGCACCAGGCTGGGAAGACTGAATCTGCAATAGGTAAGCAGCTTGGTGTGAAGAAATCAACTGTGGAAGCAATTATAAGAAAATGGAAGACATACAAGACCACTGATAATCTCCCTCTACCCGGGGCTCCACGCAAGATCTCACCCTGTGGGGTCAAAATTATCACAAGAACGGTAAGTAAAAATCCCAGAACCACACAGGGGACCTAGTGAATGACCTTTAGAGAGCTGGGACCGAAGTAACAAAGGCTACCAACAGTAACACACTACGCCGCCAAGGACTCAAATCCTGGAGAGCCAGACGTTTCCCCCTACTTAAGCCAGTACATGTCCAGGCCCGTCTGAGGTTTGCTAGAATGCATTTGGATAATCCAGAAGAGGATTGGGAGAATGTCATATGGTCAGATGAAACCAAAATGGAACTTTTTGGTAAAAATTCAATATGTCATGTTTGTAGGAGAAAGAATGCTGAGTTGCATCCGAAGAACACCATACCTACTGTGAAGCATGGGGGTGGAAACATCATGCTTTGGTCCTGTTTTTCTGCAAAGGGACCAGGAAGACTGATCCGTGTAAAGGAAAGAATGAATAGGGCCATGTATCGTGAGATTTTGAGTGAAAACCTCCTTCCATCAGCAAGGGCATTGAAGATGAAACGTGGCTGGGTCTTTCAGCATGACAATGATCCCAAACACACCGCCCGGGCAACGAAGGAGTGGCTTCGTAAGAAGCATTTTAAGGTCCTGGAATGGCCTAGCCAGTCACCAGATCTCAACCCCATAAAAAATCTTTGAAGGGAATTTGAAAGTCTATGTTGCTCAGCGATAGCCCCAAAACGTCACTGCTCTAGAGGAGATCTGCATGGAGGAATGGGCCAAAATACCAGCAACAGTGTGTGAAAACCTTGTGAAGACTTACAGAAAACGTTTGCCAACAAAGCGTATGTAACAAAGTATTGAAATGAACTTTTGTTATTGACGAAATACTTATTTTCCACCATAATTTTTTTTTCTCATTTTGTCTTTCACAGTCGAAGTGTACCTATGATGAAAATTACAGGCCTCTTTCATAATTTTAAGTCAAAGAACAATTGGTGGCTGACTAAATACTTTTTTGCCCCACTGTATATATATATATATATATACAATATATATATACACACTCACCTAAAGGATTATTAGGAACACCTGAACACCTGTTCAATTTCTCATTAATGCAATTATCCACTAAACCAATCACTAGGGAGTTGCTTCAATGCATTTAGGGGTGTGGTCCAGGTCAAGACAATCTCCTAAACTCCAAACTGAATGTCAGAATGGGAAAGAAAGGTGATTAAAGCAATTTTGAGCGTGGCATGGTTGTTGGTGGCAGACGAGCCGGTCTGAGTATTTCACAATCTGCTCAGTTACTGGGATTTTCATGCACAACCATTTCTAGGGTTTACAAAGAATGGTGTGAAAAGGGAAAAACATCCAGTATGCGGCAGTCCTGTGGGTGAAAATGCCTTGTTGATGCTAGAGGTCAGAGGAGAATGGGCTGACTGCTTCAAGCTGATAGAAGAGCAACTTTGACTGAAACAACCACTCGTTACAACCGAGGTATGCCGCAAAGCATTTGTGAAGCCACAACACCCACAACCTTGAGGCGGATGGGCTACAACAGAAGTAGACCCCACCGGGTACCACTCATCTCCACTACAAATAGGAAAAAGAGGCTACAATTTGCAAGAGCTCACCAAAATTGGATAGTTGAAGACTGGAAAAATGTTGCTTGGTCTGATGAGTCTCGATTTCTGTTGAGACATTCAGATGGTAGAGTCAGAATTTGGCGTAAACAGAATGAGAACATGGATCCATCATGCCTTGTTACCACTGTGCAGGCTGGTGGTGGTGGTGTAATGGTGTGGGCAGGGATGTAGTGGAGGCTAAACGCACGTAAACGCCGTTTACGCACCTCCCGAAATTCGGAAATAGCGTTTACCCACCTCAAAAGTGCGTTTACCCACCTCCAAAGTGCGTTTATCCACCTCTAAATTGCGTTTATTCACCTTCAAATAACCTATCGTTCCTAAGCCATTCTAAATTAAGCTTATGCCGTATTAGTTTCATATTGTTCATTATTAGTTTCATAGGTTGTTAAACCTAAAACGAAGTCTATCCATATTGCGTTGCATTAAGGTATTAAAAATGATGTCGTCACGACACAGCGCCCCGCCCACAGATCACGGTGTAGTGGAGGATAAACCCAGGTACAGTAAATGTCGTTTACCAACTTTTTTATTTGTGAAACAGGGTTTACTCGCGCATAGCTACAGCGCGTTTATGCCCTATTCTGTTCAGCAGCACTCCCCAGTGCGCAGCAGACAATGTGCCCGACAAACATAACTTTTTAATTACGTCGACATTAGCTACAGTACTGCTAACTCCTTCATCTGTTTTAGAAAGAAAGACTCATACAAAACAAAGCAGTCTCTTGGAAAATGAGTGTAAAGAAATGGTAAAGAAAATAGTTGCTCATATTTCAGTCAGTTGTCTATACAGATTTGCATTGCAGCTCAATTGAGGTCAAAAGACCATAAAAAGATGAAACATTTCAATATAACCATTTTCAAATAGTATTTTATGTGAAATTGGTGTCAAGTAACATTTTTGGAATGAATTAACTAATGTGGATTGAAATGCATCTGTATCAGATTTTGTGTAAAATGGACACAAGGCCCTATTTATATACCTGTGTTAAAAGCAATGATATTTTAAAAACGTGAAATTTTATGGTTGATATTGATGATTCTTCGTTTTAACATGATCGCCGTGAAAAGTTGATAGTTTTCCCACCATTTTATGTACCACTACACCACTGCTTGGTACCATCAAATGATAGCCTATAGCAATGCCTATAGCAGGATACACATACTGTACACCGGTAGGCCGTGGCCCGCCTTACTGGTGACCGCGTCGTGGTCCACCTGATCACAGAATTTATAGTTTACCCACCTCTTTTTTTACCACTACACCCCTGGGTGTGGGGGATGTTTTCTTAACACACTTTAGGCCCCTTAGTGCCAATTGGGCATCGTTTAAATTCCACGGCCTACCTGAGCATTGTTTCTGACCATGTCCATCCCTTAATGGCCACCATGTACCCATCCTCTGATGGCTACTTCCAGCAGGATAATGCACCATGTCACAAAGCTTGAATCGTTTCAAATTGGTTTCTTGAACATGACAATGAGTTCACTGTACTAAAATGGCCCCCACAGTCACCAGATCTCAACCCAATAGAGCACTTTGGGATGTGGTGGAACGGGAGCTTTGTGCCCTGGATGTGCATCCCACGAATCTCCATCAACTGCAAGATGCTATCCTGTCAATATGGGCCAACATTTCTAAAGAATGGTTTCAGCACCTTGTTGAATCAATGCCACGTAGAATTAAGGCAGTTCTAAAGGCCGAAAGGGGGTCAAACACAGTATTAGTATGGTGTTCCTAATAATCCTTTAGGTGAGTGTACCTGCAATTACTTATATATAGGTCAGTTATTTATACGTGGATAGGATCACTTAAAATTTAAATTGAATGTCCATGTTAGTTTCTTCCAATTTAAAGCATAGAACTGGAATTCTGTAGTATTTTTAATACTTCTAGAAAATACATCACAAAATGCATAACCATCAATAGTACTTCAAGACCATACATCACAATTGCATAAACTCCAATAGAACTGGAATGCCGTAGTGTTTTCTATGGGTTCATTTTAATTTTCCAATTTAATTTTACATACATGTGACACAGTTAAACATTTTCAAGTGATCCATATTCAATTTTATATATCTAGTTGGGACTTCCACCGTTAATATCCGGTTTAAGGGCAGAGACTCAAACTCTGCCGATACCACCGGCTCGTTACTGAATCGGCCTCTGGGACTCAAACCCGCGACTCGTAACGGTAACTGTCGTGTCATACCTGGATGGGACTTGCCACAGAATGGCTTAGCACCACCTTGTGGTCAGACTCGGACAATAGTCATTATTTCCAAATTCACTAATCTGTCTTTGTGTTAACCACCTAAATTATTACCAGCTGATCCCTGTCTCCAAATAAGTGTGTGTATTTAATGTTCCCCTCTGCTTGAGTGTCTTGTATGTTAATGTGGATGTAATTCATGTCAGGTGTGTAATGAGTAGGGCTGTCAGAGGTATGTATCTAACCAAAAGTGCCTTAACCACATGTGTTTTGTAGGTAATATGTATATGTTGTAAAGCCAGATGTATGCTCTGTAATACTAGAGCATATTAAATGGTATTATACTGTTGTGCAGCTCCCATAGAAATAGAATGGATAGAAAGGACATTGAACTGTTTGGCGTAGTCATTCAATTAGTTTGTAACAAATTGGCAATTGTTGATAGTTGTCACGGTGACAACACGCAAATCGGTTTTAATGTACACATAAAAATGGCTGCCGCTCTGGGGCCTCATTTATAAACGTGGCGTACGCACAAAAGAAGACGTACGCAGCTCTCTACGCAATAATTGGGATTTATAAAAAGCAAACTTGACGGGAAAACGTGCGGTCCTTCACGGCAACTCTGACCCAGGCATATGCACAAAAACGGGTGAAATGAGAAATGGCGACACCGCCGGCAGATGAATGAAACACGCAGGCTACTGTAGATCTGTCTGAAACTGCAGAGCGTTGTGTAAACGAAATCGAAATACTGCCTCATTAATAATGTGAAGATGTCACAAAGCCATATTTACAATTAACAGCCTGCAGTGAAAAACAAACAAAATAAAATAAGATTGTAACGTTAATGCAAATGCATATATTTGCAAAAAGAACACTCAGATATATTCTGTAATTATATTGGCATGTTATGTAATTCAACCTCATAAATAATACGGTAAACGGAACAAAATCCTGTTTAAAACTGATATTCTTGTTTATGTCTCTGTCTGGCGGTGCAGATAGATAGATAAATAGATGATGATAGATAGATCTATCTTTAATCTATATAAATAAATAATAATAAATAAATATTATCTATAATAAATAGATGATAGATACATAGGGCCCTATCTTACACCCAGCGCAATTGACTTTTTACACAAACGCATGTATCATTCCTATCTTACACCCGACGCATATGGGACTTTTCCCTCCACAGACGCGCGTCGGTTAATTAGGGAATGAACTTGCGTTCGTTGGGCGGTTCAGCGAAAAGAAGAGGCGTGTTCCAGCGCAAACGTTCCCTGGTGCTATCTTGCAGTTCCCGAAAACAATTCCGCCACTGACCAGGAAAAACCTGGTTAAAAGTCAGTGGCGTGTTATTAATATGCTATTTTAAGGGCGCATGCTTAACCATAATGTAGCGTGTGCACAACGCGCATACACTTTGCTCCTCTCATCTACACAAATGCAGCAGTTCTTTATTATTGCAATACATAATTAGAAGGAAAAATATTACCACACGAGGGAAGTCATTGTGGTGTTCGAAAATGTGAAAAAATAGGTATACATCTAGTGTACACATTTACTCAAATCATTCAGAGTAAATTATTTGCACTGATATACATCAACCTCATGGGAACTCATTCAATCAACAAGTATACACACGTAATTTGTGATGCAAATAGTAAAATCACCCATGTCTTTACTCAGAATTACTCAGGCTCAAGCCACGACTCATTTATGGCAACTTTGCCATGAGGAATCCCCCCTTTGATGGGTGGTTGTGAAGGGGACAACGGCTATCCGTTAAAGACACGGTTAATGATGACACAATTTATGATGCCAGAAAGTGCGTAAAATGCTGTTTAATCAAAAACACACAGAAACACGCAGTGAAGCTTAACGAACATTTGGCACACTGAAAAAAAGGGCGTCAGGTGTTTGGATAGAACAGGTACACTACTCAAATCGCACCATTCTTTGTGGTTTGTTGTGTTTTACGCAACATTTCCATGAATCATAGATGTGTTGATGACATTAATTAGGAAATATTAGCGGACTTCAGGAGACGTGATGTTGAAATGCATGTGCCGTTGGCACTTAAATGTCCAGAAATGCAGAACGGGAGAGGAAAGCTTATTTGACAGAAGAGTAATCTCGGTCTAATGTTAGACTACATTGCAAAAATATTACCATGCATTAATAACCTCGTGATTCAGTGAGAGTGAGTCCAAAACATCGGAAAGTAGGCTATGTCTTGTGACATTTCTTTATTTACATTTTGTAAAAAGAAAAATCAATAGCAAATCGCCGTTATAATAACAATCCGCCATGGAACAAGCGCGCCTGCTCTTAAAGGGAATGTGAGATGACGCTCTGATTGGTTTATTGCACGTTACGCCCAAACCACACCTATGACTAATGAAGCTACTTTAGACCTACCCATTTTAGATTTGTGTCGAGCGCAAGAATCATTTATCCCGCCGGTAAAATAGCAACAGCGCCCGGGACCCTCCCACAATGTAACTTGCGTTTCGCGTTTGATACTTGCGTTTCAGATCGTTAAAATAGGGCCCCTAGTGTTTAATTTCCATTGGGAATATTGTTTTCATAGTATAAATGTTGTAATCAGATACAGAAACATAGTGTTCATTTATATGCATTTAGTTCGTTTTTTTTAAATGTGTTCCATCATGACGCATGTCTTAACCATTTTGAAAAGTGCAAGAAATTCCATTTGTGCAGAACTATTTTCCATTTGCAATTAGATTAATACCTGTATATTATCAAAAACAATCAAATGGATGGTTAAAAAAAGCCATGCAATCACAATGCATAATGATGCACAATAGCTGATCTTGCACTGTTAGAAGATAATAATAATAATAATAATAATGCATATTATTTATTAGCGCCTTTCATAACAGTCATAACAGGATTTCTGGCGACTGGCACTTTCCAGATGGAATTGACTGACAGGTCAGGGATATCTCAGCCAACCCTTAGCCGGGTTATGCCAGGCGTGTTAGTCGGGTTTAGTAGGCTTGTCACATATTTACATGAAGTTTCTGTACACGGCGGGGGAACAGGCAAACAAAAGCACAATTTGCAGCTATGTCCAGTTTCCCAAATGTAATCGGTGCTATTGACTGCACTCGTGTTGTCATAAGGACACCAAATGAGAATGCTTTCATTAATCGAAAGCATTTTCGTTCCACCAATGTCCAAATAATTAGTGATGCAGACATGTTGCTCTAATGTAACCAATTTTCCCCCACCCGTATTCACAGCGTCTGCAACCTTTTGCCACACCAACACATTTTCGCCATTCGTAATAGACACACCGTGCCCTTCCTCATTTTCCTCCTCTTTTCCAACTCGCCAATAATGTTTTCTACTTGACATTGAGTTTGCCATGATTTCTCAATCAATTAATATTAATTTCGGGGCGTTTCACTGACTATTTATGGCCAATTATGGGCGTGACATGTAGCCGCAAAAGCTGCACCACGTATTAGACTTGGTTGTGAAGGTAAAACGGCGTAGGACGTGCGTGCGCACAGTTTTATAAATCTGAATATTTCTTTGCATACGCACGTCCTATATTTTGTCCTTACGCCACTTCTGACGCAAATCCACCGCAAAGTTTTATAAATGAGGCCCCTTACCATTCTGCTACATTGATTTGAATTGGACTGTCCATTCTATTCATTCTTTTTCTATGGCAGCTCAATTGAAATGTTTATATGCTCCTCCAAACAACTAAGTGGATGTTTGTTATTCCTTGTCTTCCTCAATAAACCATGACAAAAGAGACTCCTGCATTCTGCCTCCATCTCTCCACACCTTTACCAACTACATTGTGACACCTCGTAATCTAACCGATGGTGGAAACGGACTTCAGCCTTTCCTTCCTGCATGCAAATTAATGCCTTTACGTTTAGAAATCAGCTCTATAATTTAATTTTTGAATCATTCTTCACACCCAATATTCAATTAGGTATTTTGTATCTTAATGGTCTGCAGATATAGCCTTGAGACAAGTATTATCAAATTAATGAACAACTCATTATCTTAACAATTTAACAAGTCTGACAATTTTATCTGAAAGGTTTATCCACGTAATACAGCAAAGAGCATTAAATCCTATATACTCGTCACCATTTACTGTGGAAGAATAAACACATCAAATTATATAGCTGAGTTTATTAAGGTTTAATGTGCACACAGACGAAAGCACATTGCTAAAGTGAGTCGTCCCGAACAGACGTTGTAAAGTTTTTAATATAGACAGTAAAAGGGGAGACAATATAGAGGGAAAACAAATGGTAGGTAGACCATCGGGTTCAAGAAGAGTACAGTGACAATCTTAAAGACTAAAGGCACTATGTAGACCTGGGAAACAGAAACAGAAGGTTATAGCCTACTGTAGCTCTATAATCAATAAATTAGACATCATCTTATCAAAATATCAATAGGGATGTCCTTTGCCAGGTGTGAATACAGGATAGATGGTGACACGGGAGTGGATTTTCAAACCTCTCCCGTCCCACTGTCACAAAAGAAAATCCCATCCTAATCCCATAAAAAAACTGGGGGAAAGTCCTGTCCCAATCGCAGAAGAATTACTCCCATTCCCCCAGATTCCCGTGTTGTTTTTTTGACTGGAATCTGTCAGTTACATAAAAAATACAGTACGGACAGGGTGGGAAATTAACACCCGCCACCCGCCAATGGCGGGTAGATTTTCACATTGGCAGGTAACGATAGTTACCAGAGTTATTGTAACTCCAGTTCTATGAGTGGAGCGGAGCCCCATAGGGGGAGCTCTAACTCCTAGTGGTTTATCCCTCCTGCGCAGCAGGTTGCATCTGAATAAGTTTGCATGTACGTCACTTCCTGCCAGTGACCGCGCCAGCTATATAAGGGGTCCACCCCGCCATGACATTCTCCCGAAAAAACGGAAGCCGTTATCCGGAAGAGTAATCAGGCAAAAATCCCTATGGGGCTCCGCTCCACTCATAGAACTGGAGTTACAATAACTCCGGTAACTATCATTCTATATCGTGGAGCTCCGCCCCATAGGGGGAGCTCTAACTCCTAGTGGTTAAGGGCGGAGCACAGCGCCGTCAATGTCCCCCTGATTACTCTCTATAGAACCAAAAGCTCAAGAATAACACTGGGGAAGGGGCTGAGAAGAAGTATACCTAAAAGGGGAATCCAAACAGCCAAGACTAATAAAATAAATTTACTTGACCTGATGAGACTCACCGAGTAGAACAGGCAAGAATGACACACACACTGAGGAATCCGAGAGGGATCCCCTCTCGATTAACTCTTCCCCTCATCCGGGACCACCGAACGGAAAACGGTGTGTCCAAAGGTAGAGGAGGAAACATCCATTAAGTAAAACCTGATGAAGGGAGATGGTGAAGACCATGAGGCCGCTTCACAGATCTCATCCACTCCCACACCACCGAGAATAGCAACTGAAGTTGCCACACCCCTCGTGGAGTGGGCTCTAACTCCCTCCGGGGGAGTCAGGCCAGAAGAAACGTAAGCCAGCTCGATGGCCTCACAAAGCCAATGGGCCAGCCGGCCCTTGGACAAGGCATTACCAGACCTCGCTGAACCATAGCACACAAAGAGTTGCTGAGAAGACCTGATGTGTGCTGTCTTGGCCACGTACATATCCAGTGCGCGTACTGGGCACAGACAGTGTAAATCCTTCTCCGTCACACTCCGGAAGGGAGGGGGAGAAAAGGCCCTGAGTTCCCGAACTCTAGACCTGTAAGCAGTTTTAACTACCTTGGGAAAAATGGCTGGATTGGGCCTCAATACAGCCTTGCTTAAATCTCCATTAATAATGTAGCAACTCAGATGAACCGAGAGCGCACATAAGTCACTCACTCTCTTAGCAGAGGATAATGCAAGGAGTAGTGCCATCTTAATAGACAACAATCTTAAAGAGATCGATCCAAGAGGCTCAAAAGGAGGTTTCTGTAATGTGTCCAGAACCACGGACAGCTCCCATTTAGGGAGGTTGGGCTTAATCGTGGGTCGCAAGCGACGCGCTCCTTTCAAGAAACGCGTGACCGACGGATGGGAAAAAACAGAAGTATTTCCCCAGCCTTCGTGACAGGCTGAAATAGCCGATGCATACACCTTTATAGTGTTAGGCGATTTACCCTCCTCTAGTAAGTGCTGTAGGAAACACAGCACAGACGTAGTCTCGCAGGACTGAGGAGTAAGGTCACGTGAGAGACACCAGTTCTCGAAGAGTTTCCATCTGTATGTGTAACTCCTCGTAGTAGAGGCCGCGCATGCTCCTTGAATAGTGCGAATCACATTCAATGGCAACCCATCGCAACTCAACCTCTCCCGTTCAGGGGCCAGACCCAAAGGGGTTGATTTAGAACAGGCGGGGAAAAAAGAGTTCCTTGAGCCTGAGTCAGCGCGTCCTCGCGCTAAGGAAACCGCCACGGAGGAGCACAAAGCATTCCCATCATCTCCGGGAACAAAGCAGCACATGGTCTCTCCGGAGCAATCAAAATGACTGGTGCCTTCTCCTGCCGTATTCTCTGAATCACGTGCAGTAGGCGCCAGGGAGGAGGAAAAGCGTAAAGGAGGCCCTCCGGCCATTTCTGGCACGCAAACGCATCTACTCCTAATGGAGGTTCGTCTGATGGTCTCAGAGAGAACCACAGTGGACATTGGGCATTCTCTCTCAAGGCGAACAGGTCCACTCGAGCTCTGCCGAATCTGTGCCAAATCGATTCCATGAGCTCTGGATGAAGAGACCATTCGTCCATCCTTGGACCTCCTCTCGACATTAGGTCCGCCCTTACATTCAGTTTCCCTGGAATGTGAGAGGCCACCAGCGATCGAAGATGGGTCGATGCCCATTCCCATAACTCGACCGCCAGATTGTGCATAGAAGGGGATTACACTCCCCCTTGTCGGTTTATGTACGCTACCGTCGTGCGGTTGTCCGACCACACTCGTACATCCTGAGCGGCGATTAAGGGCGTGAAGTGACGTAGAACTAACAGAACCGCCCTGATCTCCAGACGGTTTATGTGTTCTGAGTGAGGGGACCAAAGTCCCCCTATCGCTCTGCCCAGGCACGTACCACCCCACCCTAGTAGGGAGGCGTCTGTGTACACCGCCAAATGAGATGTAGATCTGCCCAGAGGGGACCCCAATCTCAGCCTGGCTGTCTCTCCAGAAAGACAGGTCTCTGCCCAGTGATGCGGGGATGGAGAGACGATGATGACGGTTTCGAACCGGGTCCAGCCCCAGTTTCGTAAACCAATGTTGCATCCTGCGCATGTGCAATAGACCCAATGGCACTACCACATGAGCGGCCGACATCAGACCCAACAGTGTCATGACGCGTCTCATAGACACTTGTTTGAGAGGTTTGCATCTGCCCAGTTCCCGGATGAGAGACTTAGCCCTGTCCTGGGATAGACAGGCACGCATTCTCACCGAGTCTAGCTGGAGCCCCAGGTAGCTCACTACCTGAGAGGGCCACAGGGAGCTCTTTTCCAAATTCAGAGCGAACCCCAGAGCGGACAGATGAACCATGGTTTCCATAACATGAGCCATGGCTAATTCTGCGGAACTGGCTAATATCAATAAATCGTCCAGATACGCCAGAACTCTGATGCCCTTCCTTTGGAGGGGCAGTAGTGCTGTCTCTACAATTTTGGAGAAAACCCTCGGGGCCAGAGCGTAGCCGAAGGGCATTCGCCTGTATTCGTAACATTTCCCCTGAAATGCGAAACGAAGGAAACGCCAATGTTTTTGTGCAATATCGACATGAAAGTAGGCGTCCTTCAGGTCTATAATCGCAAAGAAATCGTTTTGTTGAACGCACTCCAACAGATGTCTGACCGTCAACATGCGGAATTTTCTCTTGAGAATCGATTCGTTCAGGATCCGTAAATCCAGAATCGGTCTCATCCCTCCAGATTTCTTTGGGACTAGGAAATAGAGGGAATAGAACCCGCTCTTTTCGTTCCCGGGGGCAACCTGAGAAATCGCTGCTTTCTGCAGTAATTGGGAGATCTCTGTCTGTAGGGAAAGTAATTGGTCCCGTGACGTCACACGGGTTACTTTGATTCCCTGGAAGGCGGGAGGAGCGCAGCGAAATTGAAGGGGATGACCTTTCTGTAGAGACAGTCTTAGCCATTTCGGGATAAGACATCTCGCCTGCCACTCCCCGTAATGTAGGGACAGTGGCTGGGCCACTGATTGGGAGATCGAACAGAGGAACTGTTGGAATACTAGGCAGCCCCGACCGCCGCTCTGACCAACCCGGACTCGGGTGGAAGAGCCCAAGGGGGGCCTGTAACCAAAGGGCCGGTGGGCTGCGGTCCCAGGATCTGTTGTTGTGAGCGTAGGCATGCGATGGCAACCTGAAGAGCTAGAGTAGGTGTAGCCAGATAGGTACGTACCAGACTCCGATGGGGAAGAGGGATGCGCAGGTGAAATAACGCGAGTGGGAAAACACATTGGGGCGTGACGACGCTGCTTCCTCCGACGGAGGAAGCAACTGCATCTTAGATCCTTTATTAATGACGGAAACTCGACACGAGCTCCACGTCATTTTATTGGGAACGCCAGGGTTCTGTGGGGAAGGATAAGCGTGAGGAGCGAGGAGACGCTCGTCGGACATTGATCCTACCCCGACAAGTAAAGAACTAACACTCGGAGAGAGAGACTTATCTGAGACAGGCGTCAAGGCGGCACCACGAACAACCTTACCGACCGACAGGTCATATCGAAAGGAGAGGTTATCACAGTGAGAAAGAGAGGCTTTCTCAAACTCATGCAAAACAGTGCCCGAAGTAAACTGGTTACGAGAGGGAGCACCGAGATGCTGCTGTAACCCTCCTGGGGGAGAGCGAGCAGGATCAGAGTTAACTAAAGCATGGGGTTGAGGTAGCCTAGCCACACCTTGAGAAACAGAGTAGCCGACGGCTGCCGTTGTAAAACAAGTGGAAGGAGGCATAGAAGACGAAGGATAAATTCCAACATGTTTATTGAACTTAGCTCAGTCTCCACCCAGAATGGGGTTGGAGAGGTCCGGGTTAGGGTACCCCTCCCCAAAATGTCATTGCTTCCTCCTCTTGTTCAGCGGCAGCATGGAGGTATTCCAGGGCGCCTGACGATGACGCAGTTGCGCGCCAGGGCGCTGAGGTTGAGGTACAGGCACGGGCTGAGCGGGCTCGTGTACAGAGGTTGTGGGCGTGTCTCGGTGACGAGACGTCGCCTCTCTGGGTTTAGTGGAGGACCTGTGGCGTTTCTCCTGCTGAGACCTGGGGGGAGCAGCTCTTTTAGGGGAAGCAGAGGGTCTAGCCTTGCGAAGGACAGGAAATGATTTTTGGAGTAATTTCCTTTCCTCCTCTTCCCTAGCAGCTCTCGCCGTAGCATCCGCCACAGATTTCCCAAAGAGGGATCCATGTTCGATGGGTGCGTTCAGCAGGGGGAGCTTCTGAGGCTCCCTCAGTGCCGTCGCCGACAGCCAAAGGTGACGGTGAGACACCACTGAGGTGGCCATAATGCGGCCGGAACATATAGCGACAGCCTGGGCTATCTGTAAGATGGCGGCTGAAGCTTTCCCGACCTCCTGGATCTCACTTGGGGTGAACGAGGTCCGCCCAAGGGTGAGAGAAGCCAGGGCCGAAGACAGCATGGCGATATTAGAGGCCGCCCCGCCGGATTGTGCGCTCAGCACAAAACACTTTTCAGTCAGCGCGGCGGAGGTCTTGTCCTTCGCCTCGGTGAATGCGGGCTTCTTGGTGCTGGACCAGGCCGCCGAACCGCTGGCCAGGTGAGCGACTAGTGATTGGTCGAGGCGGGGAATACCCCGACGGACTATCTCACCCCTTCCAGCGACGTCAGTGAATGGCAGGTAGCCCTTCACGGGAGCAGAGATTTGGAATGGAGCCGACCAGGAACCTTCCAGAAAGTCAGCTAGTCCCACCATAGGAGGGGGGGGCAGTTCCTTGGAGGAAGACGGTTGGACATAAATGCCAGTCTGCCAAGACCTCTTTGTCTCCTCCTTAGCAGCCGGAGGGTAGGGGATGCCGAGTCTGTCAGCGGCAGTACGCATGATGCTGGGTAGATCTCGGCGGAGAGAAGGCAGAACAGGTTCAGACGCCACCGGCGCCGTTCCCGCCTCACCTTCCTCGAACTCGGAGGAGTCGTCCTCCTCTTCCTCGCCAGAGGAAGAGGAAGAGGAGTCGGCCCTAGCACGTGGCCCCACTGGGGCCAATAGGACCGACTGCGCACCCGCGTCCGGGGATAGCTCCATAGGGGCTATTAGAGCATGTGGTGCAGGCTCCTCACTAGTCGAGGCCAAAGCCTCACCAGGCTCCTCCACAGGAGCGGGCTCGATGAACAATGCCTCCCTCCTAGACCGGAGTTTACGAGGCATGGCGGCGCACACTAAGCATGTCGGGTTAGGGAGCAACGCGGCCTTTGCGTGTTCGACCCCCAGGCAGGCCACACAGAAACCGTGGGTCTCACCATCCTCGGTGAGGCGGTGGCAACAACATGCTCTGTCGAAAAACGCAGACTGGGAAAGACATGATGAAGAATTCGACGGAGTGTAGATCCGGGATACACAAACTAACGTCGTCGTTGGTGATGCAGCTTCGAACCGGATACGGCTGAAAAAAAAGGGAGAATGTCATGGCGGGGTGGACCCCTTATATAGCTGGCGCGGTCACTGGCAGGAAGTGACGTATATGCAAACTTTTTCAGATGCAACCTGCTGCGCAGGAGGGATAAACCACTAGGAGTTAGAGCTCCCCCTATGGGGCGGAGCTCCACGATATAGAACATTTCCCTATCTCCACTCTGGCGGGTGAATTGTACAACATATGATACGTTTTTTTCTTATTCGGCTACTTTAAACATAATTTGTTTCGGATTGGAGATCAATGCGTTTGACAAAAATGCGGAAGCTTACTCATTAACAAAGAAAGATGCACTTCTGTCAAGGTGCATATTTGATTGGTTTTCGCAGAGCTAGTCTGTGAGAACTCCAGCCTTTAGCTGCGGTACCATAAACATAGTGCTGTACAGAAGAAAAACAAATCAATTTAGTTCCCAGTATTAAGCCTGAGTAAACTAGATTAAGTCAATATAGAAAATGTCAAAGACAAAATGTGTATAATTACAGATATGGGGAAGTTGATGTGATTATGATACGATTTTTATTGGCTGGTAAAATGTTGGCACAAAAAAGTTAATTTCCCACCGAGTACGGATCACAGCATACCGATCTTAGTTTAATAAAAATCCCAAATTTAGTTAATGTCATTTATTGACCTGAAAGCCAGTTTAATCCCGTTATGAATAGTGATCTTGTTTCCAATCCCACGGGAAAATGAGTTTTTCCTCTCCGTGCCCCCTGGCTCTTAGTGAGATTCAAAAGGGCTAGTGAACCAACATTTGTGGGATTACACAATTCTACCACACAGTCAATATTAACACAAATTACAGCTGGAGAGCTAATTAGCCAATAAATATGCTCTGTTTGATAGAGAATTGCAAGTTATATTTGTATAAAAATTTTTAGAAGACAAACGTACCCATGATAAAAATAAAAGGACAATGTTTGCAGTAGGTGTGCGCCTAATGTGAATTAACAATTTCAAAACTATGCGCACAATAATGACGCCAGTGACGTTACTACGTTACTTCCGGAAGCCCCGCACTACAACTCCGATTTTCCTCTGTTTTGACTCCCCCCCCAAAAACTTCTGCGATGCAAAACTGACGGCACTTTTTCTAGATTTAATCTACACTAGTGTAAAACACCCTTTCTCTCTCTCGCTGTTGTTGATCACGCTATTAGTAGTGATGGCGAAGTGAAGCTTTCTGAAACAGTGAAGCATTTCAATCCAATTGTATCGAAAAAAGGTTAAGTACTCGAAGCTTCAGAACTCTATGAGGACATCTGGTGGTGAAAATTAAGGATAGCATTGTGGCACAAACTGTTTTCACAGGTATTAGCCATGAATGTCTTTGAGTCAAAGATGAATACATTTTGAGTATGAATTCATGGATAAATAAATAATGACATAAATAACTAAGCCTATTTGGGACCTTGCATAAATAAAAATGTAATTGCCTTCTCCACAAAAAACAATAAAGTTTGGATTTTGGTTGTGAACGTGTCTTGTGTTTGTTAACAAATACATCAATTTGGGAGGGAAATCAAGAAAGAGCACATTGCACCCACATTTCTGTGATTATATTGAGTTCAAACCATTAACTACAATTCCATTTGAACCACCGCTCTGAAGGTTGCTTTGGTACGGAAAAATCACGTGACATATGATGTCCAAAGCAGCAACTGCTTCATTCACTGAATGAATCACCTGAGTGGTTCGCTGTGCCACCGGCACACACAAACCTGTGCTGCTATTGCGACTGGCACTGCATCGTTTCGAATCTAAATTCTAGCCCGCTCAAAGCATAATGCACAATATTGTGTTTGGGTCATAGTAGCCTCTATAATGACAAACATTAGTATGTTCTTATCGATTTATTTTGATTACTATGGAAGCATCTAGGAAGAGAGGTCAGTCTGACATGCGGGAAAACTTTATTCTGATCGCTCCTGATAAGATGCGCTGGCTGTTAAATATTATTATTGAATATTAGGTTAAGAGTTATAGAACTGTAACTATCAGCAGCCTATAGTAATGGCTTTCTCAAGTCTTTACATAAACATTAGGCTACATTATAATTATAAGCCTATATGATTAGTGTAGCCAAACTATAGTTTGTGAGCAAAAAAGAAACAGGCTCAGTCCAAAAAGTGTTGAAAAAATAATGTTCCTTAATAAAAATATTTGAGTGTTCCCTATCCCACCTCCCCCTGGCCATAGTTACACAAGCACACACAACTTGTGCCATATTTTCCCAAGCACTCTCTCCCCAACAACCAATAACTCAATACACAAATTAATCAGTCTTTATTTGTGAAAAGAATGATATCCCATTGTTAGTATATTGTACATGTTGTACTGTGTGTGGGGGGGGGGCTAGGTGCATGAACTAGATGTATTTTACTGTTACTGAAGCTTTGAGTAATGAACCCATTTTCAAACCAATTCTTCTAAGTGGTTCAGTGCTGCACCATAGCTTCATTTGCCCATCAGTACTACACAGTATAAACAACGCATTTGCAATGAACTCTCTACTGTACACTCTCTACTCACTATGACATTTCTAAGCTACGAACATTCTACTTCTACTGCAACAACCCACAAAGGTGCGCCCGGTGTCACGCAACTTTAAAGCTTTCAATTCAATTCCTAAGCAGTCACATGGGTGCGTGTGAAATGAAGCTTCGGACGTAACTGGTCACGTGATTATCACAAAATGAATCAAGCTCCGACACAAAGCTTCATTCCAAATTGGTTCATGTTTATGATACATGCCTCGAAGCAGCGGGTTCACGGGTAACATCACTAGCTATTAGAGGCTGCGTGTGAACTTTTATGTGTGATTTTGGGGTTAGAAATATTTGTAATGGGGCCAAGTCACTCCAGGGAGAGTGTATTTTGATAGATTCCTCATTTGCCCAGGCTAAATCTGCTGTTTAAGTGACAAGGAGGAAACGGTGTGGTGTTGTAGACCCCCTGATATTATTTAAGGGGATGGTCTCTGCATGTCTTAGAGGGGAATATGAGTTTTACAAGCTTAATAATAATGTAGAGTCATTTCAGAAAGTTTGGGGAACTGTCTGCGCTGTCTGTATGATGGGCCAAAAGGGATTCTCGTGTGATTTTTTGTTGCATTGTGAGATATGTTTGCATAAAGACCGATTATAGTGCGGTTCTCTGGGTTTACTGGTTTATACCGTCCAGGGTTGTGATGCATGTTCATATGTAGGGTTTTTTGCTTACAATGTAATGGTATGGTGGCTGTGTGTGTTGTATAGGATCATGTTTGTGTTTAGGGCAGGTTTTGTGTACAGGCTGGAGAAATACACCATGCGTTTTGTATGGGGGCGGTGTAGGAAGGGTTTTTAGTGTGAGGTGACTGCTCTGTAATTATCTTGCTCGCTCTCTTCCGCTCTTGTCTCTTGCCCTGCATTTCTCAGGTCCCACGTTGTTAAACAAGGTGGAGGTGGCGTTGTCCAATGACAACCTGTCGGTGGATGTCGTGTCTCACTGCCTGCTGTGTCTGAAGGAGGAATGGATGAAGTGAGTCTTATCAACCTCT
Organism: Umbra pygmaea; assembly: GCA_016801145.1. NCBI lineage: Eukaryota > Metazoa > Chordata > Actinopteri > Esociformes > Umbridae > Umbra > Umbra pygmaea. The sequence goes on from JACXGM010000789.1 coordinate 27,353, forward strand.
CTGTCGTCTTCTCATTACCGTGGAATTCCCCTGACTTTTCAGGTTGCACTTAACCTATATGGACTTATGTACGTGTAGGCAGTAGGCAAGATAGTGGTCAAACAATTCACCTAATGAAATCTCCCCCAAAGCCCAGCTTGGTTCCATTTGCCGTGCACTACAGAATGACGTAGCGGGAAATTCCAATACCCTAACTTACTCTCTCCATTCAAAACCACCCTTTGCTTTTGTTGACCTAATTTCCTTCCACCCCCACTCTTCTGTCCATACCACCATGACCTTTACCCATTCTTTTCTTTCCATTTTGCAGTAAGGTGAAAGTTCTGTTTAAGTTCTCCAAAGTGGATGGGCGCGGCAAGGAGGATACTCAGAAGGTGTTGGCCCTGCTTGGTGTCTCGGGGCCTGGGGAAGAGGACAATGTCAGGCTGCTGAAGTTCTGGATGACTGGGCTCAGCAAGACCTACAAGAGTCATCTGATGACGGCCGTTAGAGGAGGGGAGAGAAACCTCAGTCAGTGAGGGTGGTTAGATAGATCTACTGAGATGTAGCCTGATTCAAATATACTGTATTTGGACAGTTAAAAAAAACTGAGGAAATTAGATGAGTGTGAATGTGTAAGTAAAGATTTGTTTAGGTCCAGGTGCTGATTTAATTCACCACTACTTTGCAGTAAGCAACAGAAAGCAACTCGAGGTGTTGGGTTTTACACTGATCATGTTTTTAAATCGGAATAACTTATTAGGTTTTTAATAATGTATCTGTGTTTTTATTTGTTAAAAGGAAATTCCTACAGGAACTGTAACCGTATGTCTAACTTATTGTAAAACTGTCAATATATTAACAGCGCAACATTGAAAAAAGATATTCTAATAATCTATAAGTATAAACAGCAGTATTAGAATATCATCCATCATATTTGGTTTCTAATAAATACCACACCCACAAGGTTTTTTGTTGTTGTATTCCCAGAGTTTATTGTAATTATGTTTTTGAAAACATTGGTTTTATAGTGACTGGAACATTTTTCCTTAACTGGCACCATCTTGTGGCAAATCAGAAAACCAAAGGGATGAATGCTGGAGAAGTATTGGTTTACTCTGCCAACTTCCATTCATGTGTATTTTCACAAGAGTGGTTGTCAGCCAAGATACCTGAAGTGCTATAAGACAACATTCAGGTCTTTGAGCGTCCTACAACAAGAAACCCTTGGATAATGAGCTCGCAGTTCCTTTAAATAATTTCTATTACTACCACACATCATCAGCAGGGACTTCCTCCTTAACGAGCTATTCTCTCATTAAAACAAAATAACCACATTACTTTTGTGTTTTCGGTTATTTGACCCCTTTCAGGAGGCTTTTGCTTAAGTCTGCTGAATTGACAAGTCAACTGGCACACCGTGTTGAAATTCATAGTCTGTATAATGATTGTAACCGCGGAAACGCCTACCGTCATACTCATAACCATTGTCTTGCCACCAGAGAACAAAACTACATTTAGTTAAACATTACTTTTTGGTGGTATTGGTCCAGCTCTCTCACCACACCTTAATATAACAGAATAAACACAAAAGGCTTGGTTGACCTGCACTCTTTTATTGTACTGACACACATAAATGTCCTTGGTGTGCTTCTTACACTGATCTCCTATATATTATGTGTTATTCTCCTCAAACTGACCACTGAGTCAGGGTCAACCCATGCAGTGAGCCAAGGGGAAAAGGGTTATGACTGATGGTGCCTCTGGGAGGCTGAAGAATGTAAGTCAGATAGAACTGACAAACTGGTTTCTTTTTATTTTGGTGCCTCAAGAAAGTTAACTGTTTCTTTTGGTCCATGTAAAATCAATCACATTTTTTATTTATACAGAGAGCCAGGCTAAATCTCGTAGTAATAACTATGTAAAACCTGAACATGACTGAACATTTTATCTTTTTTCTGTCCCTCCTTCCCAAAGACAGTTATTAAAAAAAACGACATATCCTAATAGTAGATCATAATTTAAGCATTGTGAGTACTACCATAATTTGAGCAAGTGATCAAACTGAAGATAAAACGATTTAAAATTAATTTCACAAATTCACTGTTTCACGACATTTTAACTATAAAATATATGACTACCATTGACTTGACACAATCAAATTACTCACAATTTACTGTATGTCACCTAGTTGTAATGTTGCAATACGTCTGGTCTAAAAAGGAGAGAAAGGAGGCTAAAAAATGAAAGCGCACACATGGGCGGGGGGGGTGAAATTGAAAACACAAGGCATGTTAAGCCTGCTGAGGGGCGTTTTGATTTGGCGGTGCGGGTTGGGGGGCAGGGAGGGAGAGTGGGCTTGGTTAGGTGAAATGACTGCATGCATGGGAGGGGCGCAGACTTAAAGGGAGCACAGAGGCGAAGTACTTTCACTTTCAGGCTGGTAGCCTATATCAGAGCTCTCAGGCAGGCTGGCCAGAGGGCGAAAGAGAGAGCAAACACGTCTGATCCTCTCTGTGCATTAGCCAATTTAAAGGGGGACTAGAGAGCCCAGACAGATACTGGGTCAACCCACTACTACAGCACTACCCTAAAGGGAGAACAGAAAGGGAAAGGCATACCAGTCTGGGAAAATCCAAAGTGAGAGGACACTGCAGGATTGCGTGTGGGGGTCGAGGAGTTCTGGAAAGTACCAAAGAGACAAAAGAAGGAATTCTAAAAGAGTTGTGAACAGTGCTGGATACTGAGTAGTACAGGAGGAAAATTCAGAGCACTGTACCACTCTGCAGAAGACACTGAGGAACTTTAACTTCTCAGACCAGAGGACCCATTTGATCTGCAAATTGCATGCTTTCAACCACAGAAATGGAGAAGTGGCCTTACCTTGGAAGATAAAAGTATGTCACCATCAGGTAAGAGAAGTTCTGTTTTGGAATTACTTAATTTGATTGATTTTAATTTCATTTGTTTTTAATAGTTGATTTTAATTCAATTTCTTATAATCAGTTGCTTGTCATTTGCAAAATTAATCTGACTAACACATCTGCTTTATTCAAATTTGTGTTTGTTTGGCTAAAACCACAAATTTAAGCAAATTGTTAAAGATGCACTATGTAACTTTCCATTCATTGGTCCTGGCGGGCTGAATTAGACGTAAGGTTTTACAAAAGAAATGTACAGATATTTTTTTACTGAACACAGGAACAATACAGGGACAATATAACCAATTTCCATAATATGGACATTATTATTTTGTCCATACAATGCATTCATTGCTAGTTAGATATTTAGAAATATCGATTTTGCTATTCTAACATTGTTTATATTTTTTATTGTTAATGTTGACGTTTTCAACCTATGGATCGAATATGCTAGTTCCTAATGTTTACTAGTCCTAAAACACAGTTTTTCTATTTTTTGTCGTTTTCAACAAAGTAACAGTAAGTTTGAAAACAACACTAATTGCTAGATTATTATTAAGTCTAAACATTTACATTTCAGTCATTTAACAGATGCTCTTATCCAGAGAGACGGTTAAGAGATGGTGAAACGTGGTGAAACAAACACAATTCAGTACATAGTGTAGGTTTAATATAAGACTCTTGTAACTAATGAGAATGCAGACACTGTGACGTTAAATATACACTCCATTATTTGATCAGGACAACTACACAACATCAGGGGTCAAGTAATATAAAGAGAAAATCATGTGACCAGAAATTTTGCATTTGCTGTGACACAAACTCAGAACTGTATATGTATCCCAACAATCCCTACTCTTCATACTCAAAACAATATCAACTTGTATCTAAGAAACATCATACAATTATGGTCCCACATTCACATGAGTTCATATTTCTCAGTAAGCAACCGCACAGCAAGTTTCCACTAACCTGCCGCCTCTCTTTATCGTACTGTCACACTCTGTAAACGTTGATCTTTCCCCCACAGTTCTACTGTTGCTATCAATACTGACAGTCCAAGGTAACGGATGTGAACATCCGCCGGGGGTTAAGAATCTTAAACCGAACATTGACTCAAGCCACCGTGGATTTGTGAGTTGAAAATTGTGACTCCTTTATGCATCCTGAGTAATGATAGTGGATTAAACCAATGTACATTCAGTTCTATGAAGTTCCATTTTGTTTTTCAATGTTTACATAGATTTACTTGTGTAGGCTGTGAATGCTGACCCTGTTTTCTCCTCCAAGCGTGAGGTGTTCCCTAAAGACTATACGATTCTCCACCACTACAGTGATAATCTGCTGTGTGACACTGATCCGGTGAGCCAATATCTACTGGTTAAATTATCATTAAATCAAACTGTTAAACTGAACATTGTATTTCAAATGCATATCTATCATACAGTTCTTTATTCCAATTTCCTGTTGAGCAATACCAATAGTTAGTGATGTTGGGTAAAAATAGACACCAACAGTTGCCGTACTCTAAAGTCTATCTATATATTGAATTCAGTATTACTGGGCAAGCTCATCAATAACTGCTGATGACCAGCATTGTTTTTATCCAAATAATCAGCGTAATCTATGTGTCTAATATTCTCATTCTATTTGGTGTTCTTCCTCCAGTGTTGTGTTTTCCAAGCTGCCACTGTTCTCTCTGACTCCTGGATCCGGCTTCGCAGACAGCTGTGGGAACAGCATCATAGTTTCAAATTGATTACCGATATTATAACCACTCTGGGTTCCAATGGTATAACAAGTAATGTATGTATAATTCACCATGTATTGGGCATGCTCTTGTATTCACTGTAGTGTTTTGGATAGTGTGTTTTAATATAAATGACAATTTGTCAAATGATGCACCATGAACCGCTACAGCATCGGTTCAAATCCAGCCCATTTCTTTCTGCACACTCTCCCTCTGTTATATTTTACAGTTCAGTAAACCATCCATAGTCCCTGAAAAATAAATCTTAATAATTAAAATAAAATACCAATGGTGAAATAACCGCAGCAGATATATTACTAACTTTGCCCTTGCAAATGCAACAAAACACTATAAAGATGCCTTAGTGTTACATTCAAATTACACAAAATACTTTAAACATTGCAGCATTATGGATTTTTTCCTCATTTGACATAAACGAATTAGGGCCCATTTCCTCCCTGGTCTAGTTATCTACATTAAACACAATGCACTGAATGTCTTTGAGGTTAACCACACAGAGGAACCGCTAATAATCAATAACTTGTAATGTTAAATGTTTGTTGAACCACACCTGTCCTGCCCGTATCTTCATCTTGCATGTCACCTTTTCTCTCTTACAGAAATTTGAATATCACGATGACTTCACTCTCCCTGACTTCCGGTCTTCTCCAGAGAATCTTCTCAACTTTACTTCATCGTTTTTATCTAAATGGCTAGAGATTGAGTGCCCGACTTCAGTGGACACTTGTTCCTCACCCACGCTTTCCTCCCCCACGCTTTCATCGCCCACGCTTTCCTCCCCTGCTCAGATGGAACAACCAGTAAAAGCAATTAGCAAAACGACACGTGCAGTCAGGCAACAAGGTGTAGATGAAGGAGATAGAGCGAAGAGGATACACGATACACAGCCACCGACCAATACGAGCCAAGCATCAGCACAGCTTTTTGGTTTTATCTGGAGCCTCCTCTTTTTATTTGGACAAAACTGTATCTGGAACAATTACTGAAAGTGAATCTATTCAATGATGCACACAAAATTAAAAAAATGTGTCCCTGCTTTTTTATTTTTTATGTGTATTTTTGTGTTTGCGATGTGTTTTGAAACATTGGCTGACTTTTTTCAATTTGTTTTTCGCTGATCTAATGCAGGACGCTTTTTTGATAAAGTGACAGAAATGCACAAGTCATTGCACTGAATGTACAACTGCAGATTTGGATTATGTAGGAAAGGACAAGGTAAATCTACTGGCTTCACAATGTTCATAGCCATAAAACAGAATTATGTACACTTTAAACATAGCTATACATAATTAAATAAATGTATATTAAATAACATATTGAACACAAGCTAAGTAAACACTAAAAAGTGTTTTATATTGAGCAAGCTACAACAAAAACTATTTATCAATATTCAAACTTAAATTCATAATAATTATGTTTACAATGTGGTGGAATGTAAATACATTGTGTTTGTCTTCAACAGTTTTTTTTCTGTGAACTTTTGTACATACTGCATTTTGTAAATAAAAACCATGCAGCTGTAATGAGTTAATGTTATGTAAACATATTTAAGTTCTGACTTCATTGATCCCCACTGAGTGGAGTATTGCGGAAATGCTGAATGTGTAACTATGAGACACTAAACAACTATGTCTCCTACAGGAAAACTTGTGTTTAAATCGATTAAAATGCCATGCTGGTAATGTTATTACACATTAACCCATCCAAATCAGGACTGTTGTAGATTTCATATATTACAGTTCATACATAGTTTGAAATGTGTTTTTAACTAGTTCTTCATGTCTTACAGCTAAATTGCAGTGTTGCCAAAAGCTATATTTTAGACATCAATACATTTCTTTGTCAGAATATGCCATTCTCTGCTGAACTTCCTCGGGAACTGTTTGTTAATCATTGGGGGATGGGGCGGGTCAAACTCTTTGTATCAATATAAAATATCCTGATTCTCCCTAAAGCAAATATTATTTTCACTTCAACCTTCTCTTGTCTGTAACAAAAAAGCAACACACCCCCGACCTAAATTCCTATAATTACTTTTAGGGACTATATTAGTATAATCAGGCTCTCATGAATAGACTAAACAACCAATTTTGGCCAAATACACACTCATTTACCTACACCTGTTTAACTGCTCATTAACGTAAATATCTGATCAGTGAATCACATGGCAGCAAGTAAATGCATTTAGGCATGTAGACATGGTCAAGACGATCTGCTGAAGTTTAAACCAAGCATCAGAATTGGGAAGAAAGATGATTTAAGTGGCGTGTTGGTGCCAGATGGGCTGTTTTGAGTATTTCAAAAAGTGCTGATCTACTGGGATTCTACCGCACAACCATCTCTAGGGTTTACAGAAATAGGTTTGAAAAAGAGTAAATATCCAGTGAGCGGAAGCTCTGGATGAAAATGCCTTGCTGATGGCAGAGGTCATAGGGGAATGTGAAGACTGGTTTGAGCTGATAGAGAGGTAAATCTTATAACCACTAGTCCAAGGTATGCAGAACAGCATCTCTAAATGCAAAACACGTCAAAACTTGAAGCAAATGAGCTACAGCAGCAGAAGACCACACCGGTGCCCCTGAGGCTACAATTTGCAAAGGCCAACAAAAATTCGACAATAGAAATTTTACCTAAGGGGGTCCGTGTGGGGTAGCGGGCTAAGTCACTGTCACAATGGTCATGGGTTCCAGCCTGACTGGGTTTTCTGACTTTCCCCATTCCTCCTGCACGAGGCAGCGCAAAATTTGCATAGCGCTGCTGGGTTTTGGGTTAGATAAAATCAGATGATCTATCCTACCACATTGCTCTGACTAAAGGCTTTCACGTTGGGTGAACAGTCTAAAAGAATCGGTGGCTCGGGCGACATGTGGTTGGATGAACCATGTGCACACCCTCATCATCCCACAGATCTGTACAAGGAGTTTGAGAGCTGCTGACAAGGCAGGGAATTGGGAATAGAGGAAAATCTGGAAAAAAAAAAAAATCTTGCCTGGTCTGATGAGTCTTGATTTTTGCTGCGACAATCAGTTGGTAAGGTCAGAATTTGGCGTAAGCAACATGAAAGCATCGATCCATCCTGCCTTTTATCATTGGTTCAGGCTGGTGGTGGTGGTGTAATGTTGTGGGGGATATTGTCTTGGCACACATTGGGCCCCTTAGTACCAACTGAGCATCATTTGAATGCCAGAGCCTACCTGAGTTGTTGCTGGTGACCATCCCTTTATGACCACAGTTAACCCATATTCTAATGGTTACTTCCAGAAGGATAAAGAGCCATGTCACAAAGCACACATCATCTCAAACTGTTTTATTTAGCATGAAAATTAGTTCAATGTACTCAAATGGCCAGACCTCAATTTAATATAGCAACTTTGGAATGTGGTTTAGAGGGTGATTCACAGCAAGGAGCAAACTGTGTTATGCAATAATGTCAATATGTACCAAAATCTCTGAGGAATGCTTCAAGTACCTTGTTGAATCTATGCCATGAAGAATTATGGCAGTTCTGAATGAAAAATGTGCTCTATTCCAGTGCTGGCAAGGTGTACCTAATGAAGTGGCCGATGAATGTATGTTGCATGTGTGTTACTACAATTGTGTTACATACAGTTAGGTTACTGTATGTTGCATGCCCTTAACTTAATTTTGTTTACATTCCCAAAAAATCACTAAATTAAACTGAAATGGTTTCTTTGAAAATCAGAGAGTACTAGACAACAAGGACGGATATTGTTCAAATTGTGTCATTTGGGAAATCCCCAGCACTTAGATCTTACATAAGCAGGTGCAGTTAAGTTAGCCAGTAATACTAAATTGATATTATCCAAAGTTTATATTTTTAATCACAGGGCTATTTTATATTTTAGGGGTGCTATGAAAGACTGCAGAGATATGTGCATAAAAATATAACAAAACATTATTAAACAATTGTTAAATAAAGGTTATTAGCACAAGGTTCTCAAACATTGCAGATAGTTTTCAAGAATTGACAGATATGGTTCTTGTTCTATTTATTGGAAAAGCATGTTTATAGTACACAGCATATACCTGAACTTGTAAGCTACTGAATGCATCTCAGATTTTTCTACGTGCCCTCCAATGTAAGAAGATACCATAAAACAAAACTGGGGAAAATGGAGAGAATCAAATTAAGAAAACCTAAAAAATATGCTTTAAAGCCCCCATAAAAAATGTGTACTGCCCTTCCCTCTTCCCTCCCACAACAAACACAGACAGCCATCTCTAGATTTTAAAAATTAAAAAAATTAAAGTTCTAACACCCTTCACCATTTTTGACAGGGTCCCCCAGCCAATATAAATAATGGACCTGTCCCTTGATTGATTCCTTGACTCCTGTGAGTTACATGGACTGAACAGTTGGGATTGAAGAGCTGAAGGAGGGAGTGGTCTGAAAATGCCCTTTGGATGGAATGTCGCTGTACAACTCAATTACTGGATCTATGTTCTTAAATAAACACAAATTACACATAGCAGATACCCATACATATGTGCATGCTAACATGTCCACACATGTCCTACAAGCACACACACACACATATAAGATATGCATCCACACAGACACACACAAAGACACCCAAAATGCTATTGACTATACTGTGATTTTAAACAGAACACTTGTTTCAACTTTAAGAAAAATAAGTAGCCTATATCAATATCTTTAATGTCATTCATCACAGAATATGAATTAAACTCAGGCAGATGTATTCTTTGATACACACAATCTAAGTTAACATTTTTAATCGAACTGGGCTTTATAAAACTAACATCCATAGTAATGCATTTAAACTTTCTTTTTTGTATGCAGCAGATTAATAACCATTCTCATGTCGAGAACAACAAAAGTCAGAGAGAGACAGGGAGGATTTTCAGTAAGTAATTTAGAAAAGGAGTCACAGCCAGGGATCTTGCTCAACATTAGAGACAAATAACAGATGTTTAGCTGTCTTAGTTTAAGGCCAGTCTCTGGAGAGGACAGAAAGGAAATTACTATACTAATGAAGTTGTGATGATATGGGATAGAAAAGAGAACAGAAAATACCCTTAAAACAGAATAATTTCAGCTTAATGTTGTTTAATCCTTTGGGGCTGCATTAAAACTTTATTATTCAAATTGCATAGGACATTTGTTTTTTTCCCATTTTTCCAAACCCAAGCATGATTTCAACTGTGGGTTAATTATGATTACAGAAGTTAGCCTAAAATTGTATTGGGATAGTATTGATTTAATTGGATTTTGGTGTTTTATTAACTGCGACTGATGTCTAAGTTGCATTGCATGTTTATCAGCAATGCAACTTAGACAGGATATCAGTATTTGATTTCTCAATAAACTATTTTTAGTGTCCATCGTCTCTACATTTTTTTGTTTTTCCATGAAAGTAATGTAAATTCTTCAATTGTTGGATGTGTTTAGAATGAGTAGAATTTACTGGAAGTACCGGGCAAGCTTAAAATCGGTCAATCTGCCAAACAGGTCAGAAACAGAGGGGACCGAGTCAATGACAGCATTCAATAAGGACAGCTGAATTCTCGTAAATGAGAGCGCGTGAATAGAAGCGCCCGCACACGCTTTAAACCACGTGACCAATACGTCGGAAGTAAGCAAAGCCACGCAGCTCTCAAAATGTCGGCGCCCGGGGAAGACACGTTTCTCAACGAAGATGGAGAAGCGATGGAACGGTGTGGCAGCGAAGAAGATGAAATGGAAGAAGATGAAAAGGAGGGCGAGGAGGAGACCGAAGTTTATGTTCCCGGTGTTCAGCCTCTCCAACCCGGAGAGGTGCTCGAGATGGACAGGTCTGCTTATCGCATCTACCACGAGTGTCAGACAGGTTGGTCCAAAAGTTAGCCCTGGGCATGGCACTAAAAGCTTGTAAAATAAACAGTCGTCTGATTTTGAAGCCCTTCAAAAGTGCTAAAAAAATAAATAATCCCAAGTATTTTTTAAATTGACGAAGTCAAAAACTGCATTGTAATTTTGCTACTGCACATCGAAAAAATTAATTGGATAGACCATTATTACATTTCACGTTATCCCAGGTTCTCCTTGCCTGAGCTTCGATGTGTTGAGAGATGCGGATGGAGACGTCAGGGAGCAGTATCCCCTATCGATGCTGCTTTGTGCAGGTACACAGGCCGACACCGCTCTCAGTAACAGGTAGGTCTTACACAATGACGTGCAGCATGCCTACCTATAGTGACATACACGCACAAATCAGTGCACACTGCAGTTACTACTCTTCATTTCTCATACAGTATCTCCTTGACTTATCCTACAAAACATCTTCTCATGTCTTTCAGGCTGCTTGTCATGCGGATGTACAACCTTTACGGTACTATTGAGAAAGAGAAGGAGGGGGATGAGAGCAGTGATGAAGAGAGCGATGATGACGATGATGACGATGAAGAAAAGAAACCACAGATGGAGCTGGCGATGGTGCCTCATTTCGGAGGGATCAACAGAGTCAGAGTGAGTGTTTTTCAAATTGTTCTCCATGTGGCGGAATGTCTCCCTTAGTTTCTAATTCTGTACCTTGTCAGACTGTATCGGCATACTTTGGTTTGAATTGTTTACCATCAACGCTGTTATTTACCCACTAGGTGACACATCGGGGTGATCAGTCATTGGCTGCAGTCTGGTCGGAGAAAGGCCAGGTGGAGATATTCGACCTCCAGTCCCAGATGAAAGCTGTCCACAGTTCTGCTGCCATGTCAACCTTCATCAAACAGCAGAAGGAAGCCACACCACTCTTCAGTTTTTCAGGTCACATGACAGAGGGCTTTGCCATTGATTGGTCCCCCAAAGTACCTGGTGAGTCATTTCATTGTCAAGTCTGGTCTTCTGGTACCTCTGGAAAAAGTTACTTCAGATGCTGTCACTTCACCTTTGATGCTGTTTGATGACAGTTCAGGTGCTGGGCTTTTCCACAAAACTGTTTTAGACCTATATGTAATAGTGGACAACTTGTTTGATAAGACAGGGTGAGCACAATGATTAGAATAACAAGTTTACAGATCTGCCACTGATTGTGAAAGTGGCACTCTTTTAGCTAAAGTTTCCCAAACAATTGTGATGTTTTTGTGTTTGTTGTCCTTGTTTTTGCCCTGTGTTTTTAAAACCAACTGAATTAAACTTGGAGTTTCATTGCTAACTGGTGTATGACAGTGATTCTAATTAAATTTGGTGCATGTATATAAATAGCATATTACACGTAGGCCAAAATGAGAGGTTTAAAACCTTAGTTGGTTCAATGTAAAAGTCCCAGACTGCATTGTTAAGTGGTTGAACTTAAATTGATTGCTGCTGTTATAATTGTTTTGAATAAAAAAGCTATTCATCAGTTCAACTCACAATATTAAAGATTAAGCATGAGTAGAAAAAACAAATTTATGCATGTTTTCTGAAAGGTCGGCTGGTCAGTGGAGACTGCAAGAAGAATATCCATGTGTGGGAACCACGGGAAGGAGGGACTTCCTGGCAGATAGACCAACGGCCTTTCAGTTCTCACACCAAATCAGTAGAGGACCTACAGTGGTCACCTACAGAAGCCACGGTATGATGAGAAGCTTTGGGATGATAGCTTGAGTAAACATGTCAGGACATTTTAAAGAATCTTTCAGGCATGCAACTCACCTATTGGTGAAATTCACCTTTTTGAAACCGAAATTGTTCACTTACGGCCTTTGATTCATGCAAATCTGATGAGAACATATTTGCGTGGTGTCATGGTTGTGGCACAGATTCTACGTTGATCTAGCCTCTTAATTTTGCTCTCAAAGTGCACCAGATTGATGTGTTTAACTTTTAAATTTTCTTTCAGGGCAGCATGCCCCCACACCCCCCTAGAGGGTTGGGGGTTCACTGTACCTGTCTCACCATTTTTATACCTGACCGTTTGCATGCCTGAACTTTACACTTTATAAATGCTAGTAGAAGCAAAAATGAATGAGGTTTGTGCAATATGAGAGTCAATATGGCAAAGTCCACTTTGGTCCCTTGTTTTTCCTCTCCCCAGGTTTTTGCATCTTGCTCAGTTGATCAGTCTATACGGATCTGGGACACGCGGGCCCCGCCCAACTCCATGCTCTGTGCCAATGAGGCCCACTCCTCAGACGTGAATGTCATCAGCTGGAACAGGACTGAACCATTCCTTCTGTCTGGAGGGGATGACGGACTCCTGAAAGTTTGGGACTTAAGGCAGTTCCAGGTAAAATACACAGTAGAATTACATTTCTTGTAGGTACTACCTAGTCAAAGAAATGTACTTTATTTGTCCCCCAATGGAGCATAACTATTCCAATACTATTACTGGTTATTTAATTATAAGATAATCTCTGACAATTGATGGCTTGCTATGTTAGTTAATTATCTGCAGGTGAAGTTCAGTGGGAAAACCACCTGATACAGCAGCCTGTTTGATGTCTTTTTTAGGAACACTAAAGTCTCTGGTTAGATAAATTTGGCAGTCACTTAGTCGTATGCAACTGTTTAAAAACCCTTGACAATTTCCATGATTTTATTTATAAGTAATTAGGGCTGCTCGATTATGGAAAAACCATAATCACAATTATTTTTCTCAATATTGAAATCACGATTATTTAAATCGATTACTTATTGATTTTGGAAATTTGCATTTGTTGATTTTGAAAAACTGTGAAAATATTCTGACGTCTGGAGCGGGTGCATTTTTTTACGTTGTTGAGAATGACCAGCACACACAGTTCGTTTGAATGTTTGGATTTGATTAGACAGCAATCTCTTTCAATTATATTTGCAAAAAAGATATGTTTAGAAGTGTTAATTTTATAATAAATATCTTATTTTCTAATTATTAATTCTGCTGTAGAATCGCAAACAGCAGTTCAAACAAACTACTGAATAGAAGTAAACACAAAGCCTGGCTCTTCAGTCGGTAGAATAATTGTTCAAAAGTAATACATGGCTCTACACTACACCTGTGCTAATGAAACCAAGAACGAGAACGTAGTTAACTGCTCAATTTCGTTGCTTTGGTACTGATATGCGCAATCTAATACTAAAGAAAAATGTTTCATTAAACAACGCTGCAAGGACACACAAAATATCCTAAACAAGACTCAAATAGACAAAGCTGATAAGTTAACTAACAAACAAGTATCTGAGTTGCTGTGAGGTAAACTCATGGAGCTGCTGCAATCACCTTGCTGTAATATATAAAATACTGTAGACCATAGATCAATACTCTTTGTCGCCACTTCTGCACAGCATTTCTCATATAAAGCATGCAGAGCAACTCTGGTAAAGTGGTGGCGGGATGGCAAATTATAACGCTTGTCCGAAGTATGCAACAACTTTCTAGAGCAGTCGTTCTCAACTGTGCTAATGGGGCACACATCTTTGGCTAAAAAGTTTGCAACGGCATGTGTTGTTTTTTTGTGCCTGCGCGCACGATGATATGGAGTTACACTGTAAAATGCGTCTTTAATAGACGACTAAGTAAGTTTCGGTTTCGGGAGGGACAAAAGTGCGCTTGTGTCATTCAAACACAAAAAAAAGAGTTCTTAGAAAATGCAATGTACAAAATAATAGTTTTTTCTCGATTAGAGTGTTTTTATGATCGTTGGGAGCTGAAATTGAAATCGCGATCAAAATCCGATTAATTGCACGGCCCAATAAGTAATTGGGTGTTTGGATCAGTAATTTTATTTTCCTCAAATAACTGAAGGACACAGTAATATTTCAGTAGTGAAGTGAGGTTCATTGGATTAACAAAGTGCAATAAATCAGGGATGTGATTTTTCCGGATTAATCCGGATTTTCCGACCTAAAAATGTGACCTACGTGAATCATGCAGAACTGTAAAAAAAGGGGGGGGGGTGTCAAGAGCAGTGATGGGAATAACGGCCTTATAAATAAACGGCGTTACAAACGGCGTTCGTTTTTTCAGTAACGAGTAACCAAACGAATTACTGTTTTCCCAGTTACAACGCTGTTTTCCTTTCTGCAGGACCTGCAAAGTTTTTTTCCCTCTGGTGTGTGTGTGTGTGTGTGTGTGTGTCAGGGTGGTAGACAACTACAACTGATGATGATGATTGGCTTAGAGTACATTTCCATTTTTTTCCGACCAACCAGAGGCAGAGTAGGGCGGGTGTTCAGTGTTCAGTTCACACACACGCACAGACAGTCGCACACACCAACGGCCAGGAGTCAGAGCGATGGCAAGTCAAACGAGTTCAAATGTAGCTTTCGCAAACTGTAAGTTTAATAAGCACACTTTTCCCTCCTTGAGGTGAAAGGCAAGAATGTTTATGTAACGTGCAACTTATGCACAGGAAGAAAGACACCACGTCGGTGGCAAGTAATTCGAATCTAATGAAGCACCACATCGTGGCCACCTAATAATCCCCCTCCTTCTTAATTGGCATATATAACTACTCATCTCTCCACCTGATAGCTGATGTGTGAGCGTTCTGGCGCAAAATGGCTGCCGTGCATCACCCAGGTGGGTGCTACACATTGGTGGTGGATGAGGTGGGCTTTCCCCCTCACTGTGTAAAGCGCTTTGGGTTCTTGAAAAGCGCTATATAAGCTGAACGAATTATTATTATTATTATTATCGTCACATGCCGCCACAAACTAGTGGCCAAGAATGCACCTGATAACATGAGCTCCGCTACAAAAGGAGATTGAACTACGACATCAAAGCAACTTAAACTAGATTTTTATCCATCACTGCAAACTCTTATAACTCAGATATATATTCGATTCTAAAAAAATACCTGTAGAGAAGCGTTACCAGGACTCAAGTTGTTTGTTTGAGGTGCTCTTTGGATTGGAATAAAAAATATCAAAACATCAGGGAATTCCAAGGCACTCTCCTAATTTAAAAAGCCTTTATTATATGGCTAGGTCATCAAGAACCTTAAAGGAAACACTCCAACGCGTTTCGGCATACAGACTTTCTTATATATTTGGTGTTTTTTAAGTATATAAGGAAGTCTTTTTGCCTTTTTGAAATCTGCCGACTCCCTGACGAATGCTTGTATGCCAAAACGCATTGGAGTGTGTCCTTTTTTAAGGTTCTTGATGACCTAGCCATATAATAAAGGCTTTTTAAATTAGGAGAGTGCCTTGGAATTCCCTGATGTTTTAATATTTGATTCTATTTAGTGTCCATTTCATTCATTTAACATTTCATATTGGGGGCTTCCAAGTTGACATACTTGATTTTTTTAAAGTAACACAATGTTACTTTCCCTGGTAAATAGTTACTTTTCCTGGTAAATAGTTACTTTTCCTGGTAAATAGTTACTTTTAAAATGATGTATCTCAGTTACTCACTCAGTTACCCTTTATGAGAAGTAACTATAACTAATTACTTTTTTAAAGTAACTTGACCAACACTGGTCCAGAGCTGCCGGAGTGAAAAGGAGGGGATAGGAGGACATCTACAGGCTGATGTGCGTACAGAACTGATTTTTCGCCCCCCCTTAGTTACTGTTGCTATGTCCAACAAGCTAACGTACACCGCTCTCACACACGCATGTTCTCACGCAGTGAAAAATACATTGTGGAGCAGAGAGCATACTGACAACGCGCCGACAGACCAGCTAGGTTACTTTTGATAAAACAAAGTCTCACCTTTCAAATTTGGTCATTTTTTAAAAGAAATGTAAAAAATAAATACCGTTTTGTAGCTCTTTAATGTGTCATGACAGATCGCTGTAGAGCCTCAGTTAAAGCTGCTTGTGAGATGATCCTCTTCCTTCTATTTATAAATAGCATCAAATAAACATTAATGAACATAAGAAGGAATGTTGTTTTAACCACGGAAAGGCGTCAGACTCAGTACACTCTGTTTTTCACGTTCAAATTCTCCCATGTTAATCTAATAACTCTCCTGACTGCTTTGTCGGACAAAATTGCGGATGGCGAAGTATGATTGGTCCGGTCACCTGTCAATCAAGCTCCCTGCGAAGGGTCAATTTCAATTTACAGTGTGTACCTCAGTGGCTCTAAAAATTTTTTTTTTGTTCAAATAAGTTGCTATGGGTCCTGCTTCTAGGGGGGGGGGGATGCTCTCAGTATATTTTCCTGCTTTTTTGTCCTTAATCACATTCCTGATAAATGAAATTAGACAGGTGCATAAATTTGGGCACCCTTGTCATTATGCTGATTTGAATACCTGTAACTAACTAGCACTGATTAATTGAAACACACAATTGGTTTGGTGAGCTCCTTAAGCTTTAAACTTCATAAACAGGTGCATCTAATCCTGAGTAAATGTGTTTAATATGGCCAATTGCAAGTTGTTGTTCTCTTTGATTCTCTTTGACCCATGCAACATGGGGGCCTCAAAACAACTCTCAAATGACCTGAAAACAAAGATTGTTCAACATTATGGTTTAGGGGAAGGCTCCAAAAAGTCATCGCAGAGATTTAAGATGTCAGTGTCCACTGTGTGGAACATAGTGAGGAAATGAAAGACCACAGGCACAGTTGTTGTTAAGGCCAGAAGTGGTAGGCTAAGTAAAATATCGGAGAGGCAAAGGTGAAGGATGGCGAAAACAGTCAAACAGCCCACAGACCACCTCCAAAGACCTACAACATCATCTTGCTGCAGAAGGTGTGACTGTGCATCGTTCAACAATTCAGCGCACTTTGCACCTGGAGAAGCTGTATGGGAGAGTGATGTGGAAGAAGACTTTTCTGCACACACGCCACAGAGTCACTTGAGGTATGCAAACGCACATTTGGACAAGCCAGCTTAATTTAGGAAGAAGGTGCTGGACCTATGTAACATAGATGGAGTTATTTGGTCATAACAAGGGGCGTTATGCATGGTGGCAAAAGAACACAGCATTCCAAGACAAACACTTGTAATCCACAGTCAAATTTGGTGGAGGTTCCATCATGTTGTGTGGCCAGTGCTGGTACTGGGAATCTTGTTAAAGTTGAGGGTCATATGGATTCCGTTTAATAGCAGCAGATACTTGAGTATAATGTAGATGAATCAGTCACAAAGTTGAAGTTACGCCGGGGCTGGATATTTCAACAAGACAATGTAACAAAACACTGCTCAAATTGTACTCTGTCATTTATGCAGAGGAACAAGTACGATGTTCTAGAATGGCCATCCCAGTTCCCAGACCTGAATATCATTGAATATCTGTGGAGTGATTTGAAGCGGGCTGTCCATGCTCTGCAACCATCAAACCCTACTGAACTGAAGATGTTTTGCAAGGAGGAATCGTCCAAAATTAGGGATGGGCTTACACCACTTTTTAATGGATCGAGTACAAGTAGAGTTTCATATTGTGTACTTGGTGATACGAGTACTGTTACAAGTACTTTTAATAACTATGCCAAATATCACATTTGTCAAGCTAAAATCTGCTGATGTTCAACAGCCAATTCAAATATAGAAAAGTAAATGTTCCTACATATCCAGAAGAACATAATTTACATTGCACGTCAAGAATGTGTAATTTTTATTACAACTGTCAAATAGTTTGTCTCCTTTCCTAATTAGCTAAAATAAGAGAAACACGTTTGTGAAAGCGAATGCAATAGCCGCATGTTTGCATTCGCATTTGCACTAAGCATTGCAGATGTTTTAAGATGAGAATGTCTGAAGTGACTTTCTCTAAACAGGGATATTCACCTAATCATTAAATATTAGGTATTTGATGGTTTTATTATAAGCTGTACTTTCACTGTAATCTATAGAACAAAATATAAATAGGCTACATTGTATTTCCTTTAAGTTATTTCTTAATGTTAGTATGTCAGAACTTCCACTATTTTGTTCACCCAGAAGAGTTGCAAACTACCGATATTTGTCTTTCTTTTTACTGGATTGTTGGTATTGTTCCAGTCGTTACATGGTTGAGCAATACGACTATTTCCTATCTATTCACAGCGTTGTACAGTAGGCTACTTTTCCCTCTCTGGCACTTTAAGAAAACAACTATGGCCATCTATTGCTAATCTGTAAAGCGTCATGCAGCATAACGCTCTTAAATGTTGAGGAAGTATCGGCTTGGAGTATCAGGCCTTTTTCACAAGTACGAGTACTTATGCCCAGTATCGGGCCTGTAACCAAGTACTGGTATTGGTCAATCTCTATCCAAAATACCTTTATCCAGAATCCAGACATTCTTTACAGGCTAGAGGAAGTGTCTAGAGGCTGTTTTTTCTGGAAAAGGAGGCTCAACTATATATTGATGTGATATTTATGTTGGGGTGCTGAAATTTTTGCACCTGTCTAATTTTGTTTTGATGCATATTGCACATTTTCTGTTTATTCAATAAACCTTATTTCACTACTGAAATATAACTGTCCTTCAGTTATTTGAGAGATCAAAATGAAATTGCTGATCCAAACACCCAATTATTTGTAAATGAAAATCATGGAAATTGTCAGGGGTGCAAAAACCTTTGCATATGACTGAAACATGGTTAATTAATAAGCACATCTGAAAAGTATGTTTCAGGATGGAATATTTCTATTGTGAAGTGATGATGAAGAGGCAGCTGTCAAACCAGTAGTAATTGGTCAAATGTATATCGAGCAATAATTTTATTTAAAAGATTCATGTAAATAATATGTAATTTGGTGTAGGCTATAGAATTTGAGGAAGAGATGTATTTCCCACATGAAGGGGGTCCTGCGTGAGTTTTTGGAAGGCAATGTTCGAACAAATTACTTTTTCCTGAATGCCACTAATGTTGCACAATCACACAGGCATTTTACTGGCACTGGTATAAAATCTGTCTACCGGTACATTATAAATATATTTGGCAGTAAAAACTTAAAATTAGCTACACAATTTTTGATAAGCAAGCATACACAGGGGCATTTATTTTTCAAATGGCTCTGCCATTCACTAACTGTTAATAAAAATGTAAAAAAGGACAAAAAGCTGTATAACTGAATGGGATGATTGGTGTACAGATTAAACTTGAGAAATCCATTGTCATTTCTAGTTGACAATGAAAAATGTGGATGTAGACCACTACTGTGCATGGTAGTGTTGAATAGGTACATGTGGGGAGTTTTCTGTGATCCACACATGCAGAAGCTTCTGAATCTTAAGAATAAAACAAATCTGGATAGGATTTTTGTCAAGAAGCACTTTTGTCTGCCCCTACAGTCTAGCGCTAGTATTGCAGTTTAATAGATGTCTCAAAGACCCATCTCAGAGATGTGGTTCTGAAACCTAGTGATGGGCATTCGAGGCTTCATTACTGTTCTTCAAGCAGTAGGATCAAGCTATCAAAAATTTACTCAGATTTTACTTAGCAAAATGAAAGCTGTCACTGATATTTGACACATTGCAATGCATTTCAAAAGTGTAGTAATGGTAATTTAATACTTTATTTCCTTCTAGCAGCAATATATTGTGCTAGCAGCAGGTAGATTTTTTTATTTTTGAATAAGTTATTTTTTATATACATTGCAATGTGTCATAAGTGGTGACTTATTTTGCAAAGTAAATTCTGAGTTTCACAGCTTGATCTTGCTGCTTGAAGAACAGTAATGAAGCCTTGAATGCCCATCACTACTAAAACATCTCCTCAGGTACCCCCAGTCATTCTGTATATTTCATTAACTCCAGGGCTATTACCCCTAAAATGAATGTGTGAATCACCAAGCTTTTGAACCAAAAAGCTTACAAAAATTTTTCACACAGTGTTGGTAATTTATTAAGCAAGTGAGACATTTTTGTTCAGAGGTTCATGAGTGTCAAATGTAGATAATGGCTGACTCCTAATAATACTATTTGTGCTTTCAGTCGGGCCGGGCAGTGGCTAGCTTCAAGCAGCACAGCGCTCCGGTGACATCAGTAGAATGGAACCCTGTGGACTCCAGTGTGTTTGCCGCCTCTGGAGCGGACGACGTGGTCAGCCAATGGGACCTGTCCGTGGAGTCAGCTGATGTTGGTGCCAGGGCAGAGGGCCTGAAAGACCTGCCCCCTCAACTGCTGTTCCTGCACCAGGGTCAAACAGATGTGAAGGAGATTCACTGGCACCCACAGATACCTGGGGTTATGGTGTCTACTGCTCTGTCAGGCTTTAACGTGTTCAGGACCATTTCTGTATAGTGCTGGCTGGGTTTGTGTATATGCTTAGAAGTGTGCCTGTGTGAGTTGTGTGAATGTGGTGTGTTTGATTTTAATTGTCAGTCCCCCACATATATTTTGGCATATTTGTCATTTGCTGTGCATGTACGTTATAATCATTTGACTGCCGACACCTCCCTGTTTATTATTGATCTGTAATATTATATTTGAGAATTTGTGTAAAGTATTGTTAAATCTTTGCCTTTATATTTGTACATGTGCAAAATTAAAGACATTTAGAGTTTGTGGTGTGGTGTTTATTTCTCAAACTTAAAAGACAATTATTTGAGTAAAATATGATGTAGTCTGCTCAGAGTTAAATTGTCAATTCAGACATCTGAATGGTTCTTTTTGACTAGAAAGAGTTGAAAGAATACATATCCAGTCTAGCTATTACATGTTAAATTGGTCACCTAACATTTTAAAGGATTTTTTTATATATTGAATTTAGTTTTGCCCAGTAAAATGAACGTTGCAGATATCTTGAAATACAATTTTTACTAGTTGAAATATTATTGTGGATATCTAAAATGTAAATACAGATGGGAATGTGGTTTGATTAAATGTTAACACTGCTTGAAATAGAGAACTAGTATTCTGCTAGCAACACTTCAGCGGATGTCGTAAGTTTTGTTAAATGAGAGAACCTTCAAAAGCAAAAGCCGGTTTGATGATTTAAGCATGACTAGTCATGGTCAAAGGTTTTGAATGATACAAGTTTTGGTCTTCACAAAGTTTGCTGCTTCAGTGTTCTTAGATCTTTTGTCAGTATTACTATGGTATACTGAAGTATAATTACAAGCATTCCATATGTGTCAAAGGCTTTTATTGACAGATATATTAAGTTACATTGGTGTTGACCTTTATTTTTCTCGACCTCTGCAATCCGCCCTGGCATGCTTTCAATTAACTTCTGGGCCACATCCTGACTGATGGCAGCCCATTCTTGCATGATCAATGCTTGGAGTTTGTCAGAATTTGTGGGTTATAATTTGTCCATCCACCTCTTGAGGATTGACCGCAAGTTCTCAATGGGATTAAGGTCTGGCGAGTTTCCTGACCATAGATCCAAAATGTCTATGTTTTGTTCCCAGAGCCACTTAATTATCACTTTTGCCTTATGGCAAGATCTTCCATCATGCTGAAATAGGCATTGGTCATCACCAAACCTTTCTTGGATGGTTTCGAGAAGTTACTCTCTGGGAATGTGTTGGTACCATTCTTTATTCTTGGCTGTGTTCTTAGGCAAAATTGTGAGTGAGCCCACTCCCTTGGCTGAGAAGCAATCACACATGAATGGTCCCGGGATGCTTTACTGTTGGCATGACAAAGGACTGATGGTAGCGCTCACCTTGTCTTCTCTGGACAAGGTGTTTTCCAGATTGCCCAAACAATAGGAAAGGGGATTCATCAGAGAAAATGACTTTACCCCAGTCCTCAGCAGTCCAATCCCTGTATTTTTTGGAGAATATCAGTCTGTCCCTGATGATTTTCCTGGAGAGTAGTGGCTTCTTTGCTGCCCTTCTTGATACCAGGCCTTCCTCCAAGACTTCACCTCACTGTGCATACACTCACACCTGCCTGCTCCCAGGGGCGTTGGACTGGGGGTAAAACCAATACGGATTACCAGGGCCCAAGAGAGAGTGAGGGCCCTTGAAAAGTCTGGAATATATTGGGGTTGAGGAACATGGGGGCCCATCAGGACTGCCTATGCATAGGGCCCAGGATCTTGTGCTACACCGCTGCCTGCTGCCATTTCTGAGCAAGCTCTGCACTGAATGTGCCCAGGTACTGCAACTGAATCAAATTTAGGAAACAGTTCTGATGCTAGCTGGACTTTCTTGGACACCCTGATGCCTTGCAGGTAACCATGGTTGACAGAGGAAGAACAATGATTTCAAGCACCACCCTCATTTTAAAGCTTCCAATCTGTTATTCTAACTCAATCAGCATAACAGAGTGATCTCCAGCCTTGTCCTTGTCAACACTCTCTCCTGTGTTAATGAGATAATCACTGATATGATGGCAGCTAGTCGTTTTCTGGCAGGGCTGAAATCGAGTGAAAACTTTTTTTTAAGTTCATTTGAATGGCAAATAGGTACTTTGCAATTTCTTTCAATTCATCTGATCACTCTTCATCACATTCTGGAGTATATGCAAATTACAATCATCAACACTGAGGCAACAGACTTTGTAAAAATTAGTTTGTGTGTCATTCTCAAAACTTTTGACCACAACTGTAGAAAGAGTGAGTTGTGAAAAAATGTTAATATATGTAAAAAAAGGTTTTCAGTACGATGTTTACAGTCTCACAAAAACATGGACCCACATCACTCATTCAACTCACTGTAGGCCATAATTGAATATGCAGATTGCTCTATAACAACAAAACTATAGCTTGTGCCGAAACACATGCTATAGATAAATGTTCACTAGGGTGTGTTTAATCCAAATATAGTCTCACATTATTCATCAGTATAGCCAGCCCCACAAAAACGTTTTAAAAACTTTTTTCCAGTCATTCTGATTTGGTCTGACTTTCTTACCGGAGACTTAAAGATTTTCATCAAAGTAATCAAAAGTACTGTCAAGCATTAAAAGCAAGCAATCAGTGAAGTAACCTTTAAATCACAAAGCATTTGTATTTAGGTGCTAAACATTTGCATGTATTGCTAAACTGCATACATTGTACATGACATACCAATGCGACATTTTTCAAAAATTATATCAAATCAAGACAATTGTTTTGATTCTATTGCAAAGATCTAGCGGCCTACTACCGCATTAAACCGATTTGCGTGTTGTCACCGTGACAATCAACAACAATTGCCATTTTCTTGTGTACTACTCGAATGACTACGCCAAGCAGATCAATGGCCTTTCTATCTTTCTTCGATTTCTTTGAAAACAACTTAGGTCTTTTTAAATGCTACTAGTCAATTCTAAAATGTTTACTCGGAATAAGAAGGTAAAATGGAGTATGACAAAAGGGTTCAAGGAATCACTTTTTCTTGACACCACACCTGAGCAACATTCCCATGGGGGCATGATCACAACCATATAAATTAAATATATAGAAGTCTTATTAAACTACATTTATTTGCATTGGAATGGCACTTCTAATAATTAAATTTCTATGATCACAACCATAAGTAAACAGTCAGATTCATACATTGACTCAAACTTCAAGGGAATATTTAGCATTCCACTGTCCCCAAAAAATGGTGAGCTTGCCATTCTTCTTAACCAACTGATTACAAAAGTAGAAGCACCAGATCCATCTGGTACATGTGGATCCGTTCTTAGTAGACAAACAGTTTGTGCCAACACTACAGATGTTGTAATTCATGATTCACGTGTACCTTGAGATGGCACATTAATGCGAAACCATATAACCCCCTCTCACTTATTAATTTTCCAGCTGTTGACAATACACAGATCACCTACATATTGAGCTCAGTAATCTGTAATTTAGGGAAAAGGCCAACAAAGGACATTACTGGTCTTAACTTCTAAGTGACTCTCTCAGAATTCAGGCTGATGCCACAAATATCTCGAATCTATAGAGTCTACCAACATTGAGGAGACAGCAGGAGTTGTATATGTTTATGAATTGTGCAATGAGGATCGTGATAAAATCTCAGGCATCAGTGAGGATATCAGTGAGCAAGTACAATCCTGTGAGTCAGATATTGATGTAATTCCAACATGTAACTATTCTCCTAAGCAACTTGAGGGTAAAGCTACTCCTGTGTTGACCTTTCTGAAGCAAACAACTGCATCCAAAGAATGCCACACAAGATTGTGAAGCAATCCATTTGAGTCCAAATGAACATATTTTATTTAAACTTTATTTAACCATGTGGGCATGTTGAGAACAATTTCTCTCTTGAAATGGCGACCAGGTCAAGATAAAGTGAAAAGGGTGCAAGATGACACAAAGTTACGCACATAGAAATTGAATGATTAGAAGTGCCATTGCAATCCAAATAAATGTAGCAGAATGGTCAGAGCGGCAGCCATTTTTACGTGTACCATTTCATTGCAAAGATCTAGCGGCCTACTTCCGCATTAAACCAAATTGCGTGTTGTTACCATGACAAGTAATGACAGTCGCCATTTTTTTGTGTACTAATCGAATGACCAAGCATAACAGTTTAATAAGGCTTCTATAGATTTAATTTCTATGGTTACGCATGAATTATACAAATGACACTTAAATTACACAGGGAAAACGATGTAGATTTATGTCAAATTAATGCAACAGAGTCTATATTAGAGAGGTAGATAAAGCTGGTATGTAAATTGGCAAAGCAAATGCAATGTAATTAACACTTGAGCATAACTGTGCAAAAGGATGTTGTGCAAATGGCAGTCAACAAATAAGATATTGTGCAGATCAGTGCGTGCAAAGGCACCATGGGCAATACAGTACCAAGGCACTAGAGCAGACGGGCAGAGGTAGATTGCATGTGGGGAGGGGTCAGCATGTGTAATGATCAGACAGAAGCTCTGATACTCGTGATTTAAAGGAGGTGAGGGAGATGGTGTTCACAAGTTTCAGTCTTTTGTAGCTCAT
This sequence comes from Umbra pygmaea, assembly GCA_016801145.1. Classification (NCBI taxonomy): domain Eukaryota; kingdom Metazoa; phylum Chordata; class Actinopteri; order Esociformes; family Umbridae; genus Umbra; species Umbra pygmaea. Next base: position 52,728 of record JACXGM010000789.1, read on the forward strand.
TCCAGTCTTATGCTACTGGAAGGAGTTTCGGCCAAAGGAGGTATTGGCTTTCGGGGTGACTAGGGAGATGTACCTGGTCGAGCACAGGTTACAGGTGGGTAAGGAAATGGTGCAAAGAGAGTTTAGGTACAGAGGGGTTTTGTGTAGAATAGACTTTTATATGAGGTGCTACCAGTGGGACAGGCGTTGTGTGGTGAGGGCGGGCCCACTAGTGCATACAGGTTGCAGTGGTGGGTGTTAAATGGAGCATTGGTGACAAACCGGATAGCGCTGTAATAGAATAAGTCTAACCTTTTCAAGATAGAGGTGGAGACAGTTCTGTAAATGACGTCACCAAAGTCTAGGATTGGTAGAATAGTATTTTTTACCAGGGTGAGTTTGGCAGCTTAGGTGAAGGAGGCCTTGGCGGAATAGGAAGCCAATTATAGATTTTATTTGGGATTTGAGATGGTTAATATGGGACTGGAAATAAAGTGAACAGTCTAACCAGACACCTAGGTATTTGTAGGAGTCCACGTCATCTAGTTTAGACACATTCAGAGTGGAGATGCTAGTCAGGTTGGTGGGTAGGGTTAATGTGCGGTTGAGCAGCATGCATTTAGTTTTGCTGGAATTTAAGAGCAGCTGAAGACCACAGAAGGAGTTTTGAATGGAATCAAAGCTCTTTTGAAGGTTGGTTAGCACAGAGTCCAATGTTGGGCCAGATGTGTATAGAATGGTATCATCTGCATAGAGGTGTATCTGGGAGTCACCAGCGGCATGAGCAACGTCATTGATATACATAGAGAATAGTGTCGGCCCAAGAATAAAACCTTGTGTCACCCCCATAGAGACATCCATGGATCCAGACAACAGACCCTCGGATGTAACATGTTGCAGCCTGTCAGAAAAGTAGTTGGGGAACCAATCAAGGCAGTTAATCGAAAAACCATGCCTACCAAATCTGCCAATAAGGATGCGATGATTGACCGAATCGAAAGCCTTGGTCAGTAATGTCTTTTATCAATGGCAGTTGTAATATCATTTCAAACCTTGCGTGTAGCAGAGGTGCAGCCATGACCAAATCGGAAACCTGATTGCATAGCACAGTGTGTTGTGCGATTCTAAATGTTTGGTAATCTGTTTGTTAATCTGGCTTTCGAATACTTTAGAGAGACAGGGCAGGATGGATATGGGAGTGTAGCAGTTAGGGTCGAAAGTGTCCCCCCCTTTGAAAAGAGGAATGAATGCGGCTCTTTTCCAATCTCTATCTCTAAATCTGACTCCATATGTATCGGCATTAAATATACGAGTAGCTCTAGGCTTCCCACCCCGCGGCGCTTGGAATCCGCTAGGTACACTCTTAAAAATAAAGGTGCCAGGAAGAACCAAAAAGGGGGATTCACAGCGATGCCATAGAAGATACTTTTTTGGTTCCCCAAAGAACCTTTCACTGAAAGGTTCCTTGAAGAACCTATTTTTTCTTAGTGCCATTAAGAAATGTGAAAATAATGCATAACTGCCCAAAACTAAACATGTTGCCTTTTATGTTAATAATATAAGTTGAAATATATTTTGCAGTCTAATTAACATAGGAAGCACAAATCTATTTATAGCGGTCAGTGCAAAGATTGTGGCACGCCACCACAAAAAAAATCTAAATATGGGAAACACAAATTTACTCCAAAAATGGGTAAGGTCACATGAGATTGATGGTGAAGAACCATTTTATAATCTAAAGTACCTTTTGGCGCTACAAAGAACCTTTTGTGCAACGGAAAGGTTATTTAGATGTTAAAGGCTCTTCAAGGAACCATATAACCCAACAAAGAAACTTTGAAGAACCTTTATTTTTAAGAGTGTAGCTAGTCTAGACACCACAAGCAGTGCAATATAATATCCTATGTTTGTGGCTGGTCACGTCTTAGCTAAGTCCCTGTCTACTGGTGGCAATCAGAGTTCTGGAATGCCAACCAGGAATACCCCCTCTTGGGTGGCTGACCTGCTACGGGCCGCGACTGGTCAGGAATGCCTCCCTCGGGTGACTGAACTACTCCGGGCCACGCTGATCTGCCGACATGTGTTACCTTCTTGAGCAGGTGTTCGAGAACCGCTAGTTACAGCTCCTCGACTCAGTTAGGACAAGTTAGAATCTCGGCCACTCGCTAGTAATGTGTGTGCACGTGTTAGATAAGAGCAGAACCTAAGAACAGGCAGATGATAGGCGAACAATGATTTTCCGATATCTCCACCAGAGATATTCTTAGGAATAAACTTTGAATGTAACAGAGAGAGCTTGGTTTAAAGTAATAACATTTAATTCAAATTAAAGGGCATAAAATTACAACTCTTTAGCCGGACAATGAAACAAAAATTACAAACCAAGAATAGTACACGTTCCAGACTCCTTCCAACCTTAGGCCTAACAAAAACTATACAGTCTAGTCTAAATAATCTACTCTAACACAACCTGTCGACACAAAACTGCCAGGAGTAACGGTTAACAATAAAGCCTTCCAGAACTAACTAAACAAGGGATTTTTATCCTCTCCGTTCAGGTGTCACTCCCCACTCTCATGTCGCATCAAAATGGATATCACATTCTACTAGCTGGAAAAAATGGAATCAAAAGAACCGGTATTGACACATTTACATTCATAGTATTATTCAGACTCTTAGATGCCAACTTGGTGCTAACACAATTAAGACAAAAGAACAGCTGGCTAGATAAATACCTGCAGAGAGAAACATGACATATGCAACCTTGTGGTATATTTCATACATTCTCCCTTTATGGGACAGCCAGAAAAACACCCAATGACACAGTATTTTTCCAGTGGCTGTTGTGTTACATAAGTTGGTCTGTTGGTCTTCACCCTCAGGCTGTGTCTGTGTGGTTCAGTGAGGGGGGTTGATGATTCAGACCCCCCTTTTCCTGTGTCTTAGCTCCCCTCAGGAAGCCCTTTGTGTTGAATAGGTGTAAGAGATGCCAGCCAGCAGTCAACTCTAAAAACGCATGTTTGTCCTGTAAACCATTTCATTCCATTATTTATTAATTGAAATCTTTGACAGTGTTGATAGTGTTACCTAGCTGTAGCATATTAGGCAGCTGGGAGGAGGTGTTCTTATTCCCCATGGTCTTCACAGTGTCCCAGAACATTTTAGAATTGGCGCTAAGGACTGCAAATTTCTGTTTAAAGAAGCTATCCTTGGCATTCCTGACTGACTGTGTGTTCTTACTTCCCAGAAGAGCTGCATGTCATTCATTTTTTAGCATTATGCCACAGTGTTTTTGTGCTGGGTGAGGGTAGTCAGATCTCGAGTGAACCAAAAGCAGTATGTACTTTTAGTTCTAAACATTTTGAGTAGGGCATGTTTGTTCAGGACAGAGAGGAATGCATTTCTCGACTGTCGGGATAAGGTCACCATCCTTCCACGGTACCTGGGCTAGGTTGATTAGGAAGGCTTGTTTTTTAGGTTGTACCTGAATGGTTCGTTGACAATTTGTGTGAGGTTAAGTGCATCAAGATTAGATTGTACATTGGCAGGAATGTTGAGAAAGTCCCAATTTATGAATAAGAACTCAAAGGATAAGGGGCTATCATTTCAAATATTGGAATTATAGGGCAGAGCTGGGGGCTGAAGGGGATCTATAACAGGCAGCAACAGTAAAGGATTTATTTCAGGAGAGATTCTGGAGAAATGATTAGCTAAAATTGTTTGGCCAAAGACTTGGATAGGATAATAGAACTCTGTAAGTTGTCCTTACAAAATATGGCTACCCCCCTCCTTTAGTGGTTCATATTGATGGAAGATGTTATAGTTGTGGATGGATATATCAGAGTTTTTATGGATTTTCTGAGTCATGTTTCAGAAACTGCTAAAATGTCAGGGTTAGCTGAGTGTGCTAAAGCAGTGGACAAATCGATTTTAGGAAGTGGGCTTCTGATGTTCACTTGCATAAAACCAAGGCTTTTATGGTTGCAGAATTAAATGTCATTAAATGATAATACCTGAGGTGTTGGGGTGTCAGTAGGAGTTAAGAATCAACTCAATCAAATACACAATGTAGCTTAAAAAAATGGTAAGTTAAAAATATCTAATAATAAATTAACGTGATTTGATATTATTCTTCATATTCAAAATTCTTTCCACACACTGAGTACACGGACACAAGGAAGAACTAAAACATTAGGCTGTAAAGACAGATGTTTATTAAAGTAACCGGCACATCCAAAAGAACTCCCCACAGGAAGGACGTCAAGACTTAATTGGATGTAACAAATTGGATAAAGGAGATATTGAATAAAAAACAAAAATAAAGGGTCTAAAAACATTTCTGTCTAGACCCCCTCTTACCCATACAGCATTACTTGTAAGATTGGTTGAAAATAAGTTAAATATGATACATGCATAAGGGCTACGATGGTCAGGAATAATTGGAGGAACACATTCACCCCTTTTAGCAACCAAACTAAAAAGGTTACCACTGATCCTAAGAGATGAGCTGCTGGTACAGGATTAATACTGTTTAATCGTGCTGTATACACTCACATGGTGAAAGTCCATCCTAAATCCTACTTCACCCAAAAACAATGCTAAGCGATGGAGGAAATCTAATTTAATCAGTAGGTGACCAGAAGTCACCTCCTTCTGTTCACCTACCAAACACACCTGCCAAATTTCATAAAAAATGTAGTTTACAATCTAGTTTTTCCTCTGTACATTTAATTTTGTTGACAACACACAAATGGAGAAAGACCTGTGCATTGTCCTCTCCTCGATTACATTGAGACTAATTACTTTGGAACTTCAAAATTAACTAAACTATTTAATTTAGTGGTTCTCAAACCTCTCTTGGGGACCCTTTCCATATATTAGACGTATCCCAGAGATAGCACACCTGAATAACCTTGTCAACTTATTATGAAGTCCTTGGTTGATTGATTCCGGTGAGCTAGTTCAGGTGGAAAAAAACTGATTGCTTAAGGTCTCAAGGAGAGATCTGGGAAACACTGATTTACTCAACCATCCCATGTTGAGATTAATGTTCATCACACAATGCATATTTTCTGAGGGTCTTCATCCATAACCATTGGTTAAACAGCTATATAGCAATTGTGCCCTATGCATTGGTTATATACGCATGGTTAGATTCAAAACATTTCAGATTATCAGTGGTTATCAAGAGTTTTACTTCGTCCTCCAAAGGAAAGTAATATAAACCTTTTGTCTTTTGACTACACAGGCAAAACGCACCGAAATGAAAACATATCTAATGTAAATTAGGTAAGAAAACACAAAACTACAGAACTTACAATGGAATGTGAACAGTTCACAGTTAAATAAAGGTATGATGCAACATGCATTTCATAGAATCAACAAGCATTTTAAAGGGATAGTTGACCGAAAATACAAATAGGTTACTTTCGGTGTAATTAGACAAATTACAAGGTTGGACGTTTGAAAAACATTTTTTTTTAATTTCCCTGGCACTGTTTTGAAATACTAAATATGTAATATTTAAATTAAATGAACGAAGTACCAGTAAAGAAATCTTGTTTTCTGAAAATACATTTTACATGTATTTAATCATTTAGTATTTAATTATATTTAAATATATATAATACAGAAATATATAATACACATCTCGTATTTTTTTATTATAGTGCGAAATAATTCTCCCAGAATAACTTTTAAATAAAAAATTCCCAACTTAGAAAATAAAACAACATTAATAAACCCAACGTCCCTCAGGCCTAGCACAAACAATGTCATTAGTTTAAAAATATATACACTTACTGGCCACTTCATTAGGAACACCTTCCTACAGTAGTATCGGGTTGGACCCCCTTTCGCCTTCAAAACTGCCTTAATTTTTCATGGCATAGATTCAACAAGGTGGTGGAAACATTCCTCAGAGATTTTGGTCCGTATTGACATTATTGCATCAAGCAGTTGCTGCAGACATGTCGGCTGCATATTCATGATGCAAATCTCCCATTCCACCACATTCCAAATATGCATGATTCGATTGAGATCTGGTGACTGTGGAGGCCATTTGAGTGCAGTGAACTCATTGTCGTCATGTTCACGAAACCAGTTTGAGATGATATGAGCATTGTGAACCTGGAACGTTATCCTGCTAGTAGTCGCAATTAGAAGATGGGTACACTGTGGTCATAAAGGGATGGACATGGTCAGCAACAATATTCAGGTAGGCTGTGGCATCTAAATGATACTAAATTAAGTGTGCCACAAAAATATCCCCTACCTACACTATTACACCACCACCAGCCTGAACCATTTATACAAGGCAGGATCGATCCATGCTTTCATTAGGTTTACGCCAAATTCTGCCCCTACCATCTGCATGTCACAGTAAAAATCTAGACTCAGACCAGACAACATTTTTTCAAACTTCTACTCCAATTGTGGTGGGCACGTGCAAATTGTAGGCTCAGTTTCCTGTTCTTAGCTAACAGGAGTGGCACCCGGTGTGGTCTTCTACCGCTGTAGCCCATCTGCGTCAAGGTTCGACATGTTGTGCATTTAGAGATGCTCTTCTGCATACTGTGGTTATTTGAGTTACTGTTGCATTTCTATCAGCTCGAACCAGTCTGGCCAATCTCCTCTGACCTCTGCAATCAGGTGTTTTTTACAAGAGAACTGATGCTCACTGAGTATTTTCAGTTTTTCTGACCATTCTCTGTAAACCGTAGAGATGGTTGTGTGGGAAAACCCCAGTAGAGAAGCATTTTCTGAAATACTCAAACCAGCCCATATGGCACCAACAAACACGCCACTACGTTTAAAGTCACTTAAATCACCTTTCTTTCCCATTCTGGTGCTTGGTTTGAACTTAGGCAGATCATCTTGACCATGTCTACATGCCTAAATGCATTGACTTGCTGCCACGTGATTGGCTGATTAGATATTTGTAGCTGACCTTGTTAATTCATGATTAATAAAAGGTTTTTGACAAATCCAATGGCACTGAACACACATCTAAGCAATAGGTTTTGAAATTCAGTACATGTTCTTCAAGTCAGATATTACTATAACAAACAGCTATATATATAGTGGAGTTTATAAATGCTAACATTTTATAACTTTTCAAACATAATGTTCAAATGATCTCTAAGTGCATATACTCAGCTTCACAATTAATTTCCAATTATTTCTGGGAATTAATATTTATACCAGGACTTGGATGGGATTTAGTTAACAGTGCCAGGGAAATAAAATACATTCTCCATAGACTACTTTAGACTACTAGAGTGAAAACACAGTCTAATTTCAGTGATAACTTTAAAGCTCTAACTACATTTTCATTTAAATTAGGTTTTCATAAAAGTCACATTGTACAATAAAACTAAAATGCATAGAAAAAAACTGTGAATGTGTTAGAAGGGCCCAATGTTGTTGTTTTTCTCCTGAGACGGCTGGTTCATTTAGTTTTATTCTAAAGACCAAGTTAAGACTTAAGGCACAATGGTTAAGAAAACAACTTGCAACTAATTCACAATATGAAAATACGAAAAGAGGAAGGCAATGCTAAATTGAGACAAAACACAAGGATATAAACAACGCCCTTTTGGCTAGGTTAAGGCATCTTCATCAGATATCAATTTTTTGTATAATATGCACAAGAATAAAATGGTGCATTTCAACTGGTACAACTGAAACAAGTTTGTTAAAATATTACTATTTGTCTGAATCATTGTCATTCATGATTTAAAGCTTCACGTTTTTTTAAATGAAAGTGCTGCCAACTATTTACTGAAAAACCTTAATCAAAAAGGCATTCTCTGCATTTTAAATAGGACTATGTGAATAGCAGGTGGCTAATTCAAAGGTAATACATTACTTTGTCCCTTTTGAACCATATAAGATTAATGAAAGGAAAAAAATATTTGGTAAAATCTCCCTTTTGGATCATTTGCAGAATTACAAATGAAGCAAGTAATTATACATAGCTGACATCCAAAGACAAACAGTGTCCTCTGAACAGTTTTCTAAAATACTGTACCATGCTGTACCTCTATAAGCCAATTTCATCATCAAATTCATCTTCGAATGTGTAGCCCCGCCCGCTATCTCCTCCTCCATCCTCCTCCTCTGTATCAGTCTCTGAGTGACTACTGTCAACCCTTCTCCTGTCCAATGGAGAGACACCCTCATACTCTGAGCTGTGTGATGAGGCAGGACTTGGAGGTGAGTCCACCTTCTGACTTGTGTGCTGTACCTTAACAACTCCTGCAATTGGCATACTGGTGATGTTCCTTCGTTCTCTATTGCCCTCGTTAGGAGTTACACACTCCTCCTCCTCCTCCTCCGCCTCCTCCTCCTCCTCCTCCTCCTCAACTTCTAGCACTTGACCTTCCTCCTCTGACGCTTGCCGAATTATCTCCTCTCGTTTGTCGCTGAATCTCACTTTTGGTTTCAAGCTTTTGGCCTTAAGCTCACCATTGCCCTCTTTCATCCAACCACCTCCCTCCTTGTCGACCTCCATCCCTACGAGCTTCCCATTCCACTCATTCTTTGAACTGACAGACTCTTCCTCCGCCATCATTTTGAACTTCTCCACTCCAACGACCCCTCTGGTTTCTTGCTCATTGCCGCTCGTCCCGGTCCAGCCAGCATCTAGGCCCAGTCCATCCATAACTCCCAGCACGTCACCCATGATGGATGGCCCCAGGTCCATATCGAGGTTAAAATCCATATCAAACGTGAGCGACGAGGTTGACCCGGAGCGCTGAAGTTCACTGCTCAGCGACCTTTCAAAGCTCTCCTTTGTGAGGTCATCCCTGTGGTTGAGCACCGTCTCCGGGGCCGCGGTTGCCACCGAGTCGTTTGTCGCCGTGGCGCCGGGAGACGCAGGATCGGGGCTGGGGCCAACCGTTGCCAGGAAGGAGGTGTCACCAAAAGCGTCTCCTCCTCTCCCAATGTGCATAGTGTGGCGGAAGTCCCCAAGAGGGGCTGATATCATGGTGGGGTCCAGGCGCGGTGCCTTGTGTGATGACTTGTGGAGGGGCATGATGGCTGAGAGGGGAGAAAGAAAGATGGAGAAAGGGGGCAGGACGAAAATTAGGGAGGAAGGAAAAAAAAGGTTTACAGAAAAGAGACGTGTGCAATAGAAAGAAAATAAAATTGTGACCAAAAGAAAAGGCCAGAAACAAGGGAGAGAAAGAAAAACTATTGGATGAGACAACGTGACCTTCTATGCATCAAAAACAAACTGGCATACTTAAATGAGACAATGATAATGAACATTGCTGACTCCGAGCCAAGTTTAGAATATCATGTAAAAAATATATATAAACTTTAGGAAACCTAAATTAATGTCTTAGATGACATGATGAAAGTACAACTTTGGCAGTATTTGCCTGAGGTGAGCAGAAGTCCACTCTACCATTTGATGGTAAACTTAAGAGACAACAAAAAGTGAAAATGAATGGCCCAGAGCCAAGATTCAAACAGTCTCTGAAAACCATGAATTAAGTTCTGGGCCGGTGTCTGTGAACTATGGTCTTATAAAAAGTAACCTGCCATGACAGGCCAGGACTGAAACCACACTGTGTGCAAGAGTGTGAGAAATGAATGCATTATTTAGCACTGATCGTTCCACCATGGGCCATGCTGAGACTTGCAAGTGAAAGATAGCCTATTCATGTTATGCAACATAAACAACCTGAATTACTTCCATCAGGTGTATGACACTATTAAATCATTGACAATCATTTAAAAAGGAATCAAAGAAGTCTTTGAATTGATGATACAATCACAGTCAATGAAATCGGTTTGTACTCGACCATAAAAATGTTTCCTAATATCTGGAGAAATACAATAAGCAATAAAGAATGAAACAACTGAAACTGATTTTTGAAAGTGGACTTTCTGAGTGACATTTCTGTCATACTTTTGTACCAATAACTTTCAGAGGATGAAAGAGGAAGTTAATTAAATCACTAATATGTGCGTCTCCTTATCCAATATGCCTTGTCAAATCAAATGATAAAAAAACGTCAAATTAGAATATCATTCTTGCTAGAAAATTGTCAAATTTTTATGTGACGGGGCAGGCAATATTGTGGGACAATTACTGTCCGCAAGGCCAAGCATTTTGCTCTATACTCTTCACCATGTCCTCCAAAATTCATAACTAACAACTGCGAATATATCTTAAAAACGTCAAATACTATGGAAATTGCTCCACAACTTGTGAAGACCATCCTGAGTAACTGCGGGCAATGGAGTTGAGGAAAGAGGGCAGAACTTGCCCTACGCGGATCAACTGTCAGAGTGGAATGTTTCCAAAGGTGAAATAGTAAGGAACACTTACTTTGGTATAAATATGCTGCTGTTTCGGTTCCTCCCTCCTTACTATCCCTCTTTTCATCTGTCTTTCCTCCTTTATCTTTTCTTTCTGGCCTTTTCGCTCCTTCCCAAGCGTCCTTATCGTCCCTTTCTAATGTTTCGCTTTTTTTCCTAAGGGATGGTCTAGGAAGTGACGCGATAGTTTATTGGGGAGTGTTTCAGTAGAATGACGTGCCACATAAGAATCAAATGTTTTGAATCATGGAGAAGTCTAATAATATTGAAGAGACAACGATGTTTTCAAGCGGTGGAATAAAATGGGAATTTATGCGCAGTGGGCCGGATTCGAACTCACTTCGTGTTCAGTTGTCAACCGACTGGCAAACACTGAAACGCATTGCCACAACAATCTAGCTTTAAATGTTGAAAATAATCACGAGTGCATACAGTAGACCTTTGATAGAAATACCCAAAATACACATACATTTAATTGTATTTCGTTCTTCCTAGATATTCAATACTACATTGAAATAACTTGTGTTTGTCGTTTACAACATCTGTAAATATTTTTCTAGACATGCAGCACAAAAACACCAATTAAAGGGGAATTACAAAGGTACAGTAGGAAAGAAATCAAGCACAATAGACAAATAGGTAGGGTATAGAAAAGTATACATTTATGGAACTGGGCAGCTTTTGATATGCCTATTACACTGCGCACAAAGGCAAGGCCTAACGATTTGGTCGTAAATTCGTTCAAAGGTCAAGTTTGAGCTCAATATATCAATATAGATAAATAACTTCATGAAAAAAAGAATTACGACAGTTCCAATATTCTGCCTATAATTCATTTGGCTGGACCACAAAATAACTTTAAACGAATTTTTGTCAGTACTAAACTGTGCCTTGTTACGGATTTTTGCTAAAGTCACATAATAACTCCTTCAGTTCAAATCCTATAGTTATGATTTTCAGTAAGACCTTTCTGATAATGTACCTAAATAATAAATGTAAATGGGCAGGTCTAGTCGAAGGTTATTCTTTAAAACAATGAATAATTGAAATCGAACACTGATATAAAATATAGAAATT
>JACXGM010000790.1:0-64130 GCA_016801145.1 Umbra pygmaea
GAAAGAACACATCTCCTCCAGACAATCTCTCGGGGTATCTAATGTCCGATTTACAAATGCTGTTGGCGCACCGCTTTACCGTCCTGCTTGGAGTCAATTTTTGTCGGACCTGCTCACATTGTTACGGTTGCTATGATGTGTGATTGGACAATGGCAGTTTTGGGGGAGGGGCCGGCGATAGGTCAATTCACTGCCCTGTGTAAATTCAGAAACCATTTTCATATGTGTGGTATAACATTTAGATTTACATTATTATAACAATATAAATACCATAAGGATATAATAATAATACTAATGATTGTGCAGTTTTAGATACATATATCAGCAGGCTTGCAATTCCCAAATAAATGTTAATCACACTTTATTATAAGGTTTCTGAAATTGCAGATCCAATTTCAGGTGTGTTCATATTTTATTTATAAGTTTAGAATAAAGGCAAATGACATGGACATCACCATAGATACCCTCGAGCTGGTGCTTGGTTGCCTAGACTTTGGGAACAGCAGCTAAAGAGCAAGGCTTCTTTTAGCCATAATGTTAAGCTTTCTGGAACATCCGATTGTCAATTTATTCCATGCATGTTAAGATGCAAAAAAAGGTCTGAAAGGTGCCGTTAACCAATTGAGTTTTTAGATCGCGTCACTCAGATCTAGACTCTTTCTTGACACTGGACTCTTTCTGGACACAATAGGGGTCGTTGTTATGCTGGAAGACCAACATCATCCAATGGAGACACCCGTTTTTGAATAATAGGTTGAACATTGTACTCCAAACATCAGACTACCATGTTTCTAGTCTTGCTAACTCAATCCCAGTATCGAAGGAAGAAAAGCAACTCTTGGTAAATACATCTTGGTAAATACATCTTGGTAAATACATTGTTCTTTTCATTCAATTGTATTTTATGACGTCAGTATTGAAATCACTTTAATTGTCTTAACATAGTTAAGTAACTTAACATAGTTAAGTGACAGTTTTGGGTTGGTTTTGGAGAAGAACAACAATACTTTTTTTGCCTTTCTCATTCAGTATTGTCTTCCTATGTTTACCAGCGGCTAAATTAAGTTGCCAAATAATAAGAACACCATGCCTACAATGTAATGGAGACGAGTTTAAAATGCTGTGAGGTTGCTTTAATACTTCCCTTGGATGCTTTCAAGACATAATGAAATATGTGGATTGGATTATGAAAGGGTTTTGGAGACTAAGGTGCTAAGTATAGGACCGAGGTGTGTCACTGCCATGTAGGCTGTCTTGTTTTACAAAAATTTGAAAAAACTTGGCATATGTACATATGCTTGATGATACATAACAATAGTGGCATCGATAGTGTGAATAGTTTAAACAAAAAAAACACGTTTAGGAAAAAATAAATCCAATAAAATCTGACCCAAACGCTTGGCATTTCGGCATGTCAGAGTGCGTGCCCCCCCCCCCCCCCCCAATTAGTATATTGTTTTACAAGTATTTCCTTGACAACTGTTTTTCTTCCAAACAAACCAAATGCTGTGGTCGTTTCTGTTCAACTAAGTATTTCATTGTCATTGTTTTACTAATTTAACATTCACTGTATTATCATTTTAAAACGCTTGCCATTTTTTAAGCAACAGCTTTATTTAACGATTTTTATTTTGAAATTGTCTTTGAAATAAGACAATCTAAGACAAATTTCACAGTCTTTAAAGAGGCAAATTCAAGGTTGAGGGGAGTTTCTACAGCGTCTTGGCTCACCCTACTCGCTTCACTGGTACTTGTGAGTAGAAGCAATGCACAAATTGAAGGTCAAGTTAGTGTTCATCTATGGATCCCAACAATGCAGCAATACACTGAGTTGACTGGGTGCAATAGAAAACTGTGAATTGTCTTCGACCGGGAGGACAACATAAACGTGTCACTAGTTCCCTGCTTATTCTTATTATTGTTTTATTTGCCATTGGTAAAATACATTGAATTTCAACGCAGTGAATAATTCGCTTTCAGCATTCTTGCTGCACATTCCGATGCCAGACCTATAGCTGTGCAGGAGGAATTGGCATTGAGTCTGTACTTTATTTATTTGCAGTAGGCCTAAATGGATGAATTGTCTTATATTTGAGCCAATTTAGTAATGAAACTGGACTGCTCGAATCCCATATACATCTCTTTCACAATTCTTACATTTCGTTAAAAGAATAGCAACGTTTGAGCAGCATTCATGTTTCCTAAATTGGGTTTTGACGTGTAATATTAGTCTGTAATCTACTACTGTGCAAATCCTTTTTGTTTTTGAGAATATGAGATGTTGACGAGAGTTTTAGAAGGCCACGATGGATGCAGATTGTCCGCATTGCTCTGGGATGTACTGCTCAGCTACTCAGGTGGTAGCTTGTGTGTCTGCAAAGCTAAGCGAAGTCGTCAGTTGTTTGATCGTGCGGACATTTAACTGGTTGTAAGATCTGTGAGGAATTGAGCAAAATGGCTAGACACAGATGCCAAGCAGGAAGACTTGCCCTGGTCTTCAACTCTCAAACAGGGACATTCACCTGGAAATTTCTTAGAACCAAATTAGAATATTAACAAATTTACTTAAATTAATTAACAGAACGGCTGCCTCCATTTATTGTTTTGAATATTTTTGCATGCCATATATATATTTTCTCAAGGTGTAATGACCCTGACCTTCATTAAATCTGCACTATGTAACTTTGTTGAAAACTACAAAAAAGTAAAAAAAATTGATAAAATTGACACTTAAAGGTTAGGAACATTGCATCCAGGGGTTGAAAATGTCAACTTAAATAATACAAAGTATAGACAATATTAGAATCTACATTTCACAATATCTAACTAGCAACGAATACATATTATGGACAAAATAATAATGTTTATTTTCAAAAATTTGTTTTATTGTCCCTGTTTTCAGTTAAAAAAATTAGGACAAATGAATGGAAATATGCGTAGTGCATGATATTTGTTATGAAAGGTTAGGTAGCCTATTACTATAAACTCTAACTGTGAAAGCCACACATCCATTTTTAGTGACAAGTACACAATAACAGGGTTTTGCTGTGATATTTTCTAGTTTGGAAAAAATATTAACAACTCACCGAATATGTAATACCTAGGTACACTAAATCTGCAATGAAAATGCAAACCGACATGTATTGGCTACAAAAAATAACGTTTATGTTGGGTGATATTATTATTCATCCTTTTGTTCAATGAATAATTTTTCACACATGCTTTTCGCCTTAGACACACAATTGTGCAATTTATAGATCTAAGCCTTATGCGATTATATACTTTTTTATAGCATAGAAAATAATAAAGGAATTACAAACGTAAAGATAGTTTTTTTAATCTCACATGGGTCAAAGCGTTTATTATAGCACTATTTTTTGTTATGCATTTTATTAGCCTAATGAATGTTCATAGTTGGCCAAAACATAGCAGTAGTAAAAATGGGTTGACTTTTTTATAATATTTACCATAGATTAGTCAAATCTATCAATTATTAGAAAAGCTTTGTTAGACTTTAATGCATCTCCGCAGCTGAAAGAAGAGAGCCACCCGTGGCCACAGTTATTGGACAATCTCACTTAAGTGATGACAGAATTGTATTGAGAGCACTAAGAAAAAAGCCTTGTTAAACAAATTGTTTTGTGTAAAATATTACGGGTATTCGTTAAATACTGTGCAACAAATGTCCAAGAAGAGGAATTAGTAATCAAGAACTAATCAAGGGTTCATTGTTTGTCAGCTGTTGTGCTGCTATACTCCAGAAACGGACTCTAGACAATTGGTCTATTTTTATATGATCTGATCTTGTAACCCAGTGCAAATGCTTTCAAGCTAGGTGCGTTAACTGAGACCTCAGTTACAAAGACCTTGATTGTAGTGCTTGATATTGTCCGCAGCTCGTACAACCAAGTTTAACAGCCTGACTTACATCCAATTATATATGTATCTAGGCCATGAGGGGACAGTAACATGATTACACGGACTTCCCAGATTTAGCCTGTCCTTCAGGCGGCTTCAGTTTGAAGCACGCGGGGTTGGCCTCTCAATAAAATTACTGCTTCAGTATAGAGATGGGGTCTGTTTTTAGTCTTCTTCTGTTGACATTATACAAAACCATGGTTGCTTAAAATATTTCCAACATTTTCTGTTAGTTCATAGTGAAATGATATTGCTACAGTTTACCTAGTCCATACCTAGACTTATGCATTTGATTTAGATTTAACGTCAGATGTAATGAATAAATTAACGTATTGTTACGTAATGTTTACGTTTTTCTTTGGGTCCATATAGTTTTCTCTTTTCTAAACAGCAATGAGGGTACACTTGGATTTAGGCTACCATTATAGTTATGGTACGATGTACACATTGCTTGGATTCCATACTCAAAGTCGTAGCTTCTGGGTGTACTATCCGAACAGTTTCAGCAGAGAATGGCTCATGTAGGAACACCACATTCCATTAAACGTGAAAAAGTACCGTTGACGCCTCTACCTTTGAGTTCAAGTTTTTTTTTCTTTTTTTTCCAAAATATGTCAAAAACATTTGTAATTTTAATTTTGAGAATTGGTACATCAGCTAACCATCTCCAGGGTCCTACTGCCAATGGAATATTACAGACTAGCTGAGATCAAAACTCAAATCCCTCAAAAATAAACATATGGTAAAACACGTACACCCGAATGATGGCCACAGAGCGCCGTCCGACATATATAGGATCGTTTAAGGTCTTCAAGGAAGGCTTACGCACGAAGGTCCTTTTAGTTTGTATCCAGATTTTGAAACGGAAGTGTTGTGTGCACGTCATTTATGTCAGTGCTCCAGTGATTGGGCCGTTCAGTTCATGATCCATTCAGAATCATTGTCTACATCCAGTCTGGGTTTATTCATTAAAGCGCAGAAAACGCTCGTGGTGTACCTCTGACAAGGTTACTGACAATTAGCCAAGAATGCTACTATGTAGCCTATATTGATTATTGTCTTGCTAAAAATGATGGTGTACTAGAACTTATTTTTATGAGTTGAGGATTTGGAAACCACCCATTTTGTTATCGTTTTTGGATAATTATTGCCATGTAGAACTAATGTTTGAAAGTAATAAACGGTACAACTGTGGCCCACGTGCTATATGCAACTTTTAAAGCATCATGATTCCAATTGGTTCACTTTCTGGACTGTAAAATCTTCGGACCGGTCTTGAGAACCGCTACTTCATAATGAAAACTAACTACGCTATTATATTCAAGTGAATCATTTGTGGATTATCCAAGATAATAATTCCTTGATAAATATGAAAACTATGCATACAAGAACTGGCATCTTTAGCCTAGGTGTTTGGGAGTTAAGCAAAGGGCTTTTTGTGTGCCTTGATTGTCTAAACTGTAATCATTTAAATGAACCCCGATATAGGCCTATACTTCTCGCAAGACCTGAATTATATCAAAAACAGTGTAAAGGAAGGGCTCATGTTATTCGTAGTATTTCCCAGCATGTTCTAATACAAATAAGCGTTACAAGCCTGAACTTGTCTACGCTTCCATAAAGCCAGACTAATAATAGCGAAGCAACATCAGCTATTTTATCAAATGGTTTAAATTTCATTTATCTGTTCTTTACAGTTTCAGGCGGAATTGTACATTTGTGTTTTCCTACTCAAGAATGTCAACGCATAGTATAGGCTATGCGTGTTTGGTCAGGTCTACTTCACGGTTTACGGGAATAGAACTTAGTGTTCACTAATATTTAAACTCCTTTGCCTCTTTATTGTGTTCTATAGAACAAAGAGATTTAGCTTTTCGGCTGTTTACGGTTAGATGTGTAGAGCATTTTAGTGGTCAAATTCAAGTGCTGTGTCTGGGCAGCTGTCTGCTTTCTTTGTACTTGGATACAGGGATCCTTTACATGGGCCTTTTTATCTTCTGAATGGGGGCTGTAAACAAAGTAATGTCATTGCCACATACCTCTCTCCAAAATACACAGGCAAACTCATTATCAGATTCAGTTCGATTTTTTTTATCTTAAATGAAACATCAGATGTGGGGTAGAGCTTTTCTTCACAAAATGTTCTTTTAGGTCCGTACAGTACCTGTCTTGTTAATTCACAATCGAATCGGTTGAATGATTGTACTTCCACATGCAAGTAATTTGCATACATGTTCAACTCCAGAAAACTTATGCTTGAACTGGAGAAAGCTATTACACTGATAGTATTCATCATTATTAATATGACAATCGATTTATTTGTTGGTCTAATTATCGTATAGAATATTTTTGTAATTATGTTTGTTGGTCATGTCGGTTTACGTAAATCTAACCACATTAAGATAATAGTCATACAACTGAAGGCAAGTAGTACAAACAGGGATTTTCGGAATAAATTTATTAAAGGATTGCATATTAGACATGCCACTTGCTCCCAGTGCCTATTGCTTTGTGCTTGGGATTAAAGTTTTTTTTTTATAAATGTTTTTTTTTACTCTCAGCTTAATTGTCGTTGAAATTCATTGAATGAATGTAATAATAACTGATGTATCCTGTTGGGGGAATCTACATAATAAAAACAATTAATAACGTTAGTCTAGATACCTTTTCAGAAATCAACGTTGATTATATTTATCCATATAATGAAGGACCTCGTATTCTATAGCTATAGTGAATGTTTTCAATGACAATAGATTAATTTGTCGGCCAATGAAGCAGTAGCCCTTTGATACCAATACTTCAAAACAAAATAAATAGGATATTGATTTAAATATATCTAATTTGGAGCAGACTAAAGTACAACTTTTTGTTATTCAAGGTAATATTATTTCATATGATATATTCACATCTTGATAAATTGTCGTTGTTTTGACAGCCGTCGTCATCCAAGGTTAAGCTCGCTTGTGTTCTTCTTTCCACGTTCAGCCTGGGAACCTTGGTCTTGAGTTTCTCGGATCTCCTCCAGTTCTAGCATGAGAAAATGAAATCAAATATTATTTAGTCATGGCTAAAGAGGTGCCGAAAACGATGTGTTGTATATCCTTGTTAAATGCTCGTTTGGTTGACATTTTGAGACTAAACCAATGTAGACTTACATCAGGAACCATGACTTGAAAAATTGGCAAAAATAAAACCAGGATCTGCCGAATATGTATTGAAATCATAGTCTTTTATTGTTAGCCTGTTGGTGGGTGCCAGAGAATGTAAGTATTTAGATTAAACATTCCCACATTTGATATCTCAAGATACTCCAAAAAATACTCACTCACAATATTTGTCTTGATGGGAATATACGAAGGTTAGTCATATATTCACAATAGACATTTACTGCATTTACTACTAGGCCGTATGAAAACACTCTTCAAAACAGAGGCGCTTCGTGTGGTCTTGGAATCGTGGTCTCATTATAAAGCATGGATTTGATCGTAACCTTGCAGTAATCTAAGTACACTTTGTCACTGCAGCTGTTAGTGTTTAGTTATACATTACAATGCACAATTATCTATATTATGCTGCCGAACAGTATAGGGTACTGTAGCCAACAATATGCTAATGTAGTCATATACTTTGCTCGTAGTAGCTAATACTAGGCAAAATAATAATCATAATTATGGTCATTATAGTAATAGTGTAGTCTGGTGTGTAATGCATCATTGTCACATTTTAAACCTGTGTTAGCAAAGAAATAGCCTTAAAGACCCCAAAAAAATATTGCCATAACCTGTAAAGTCAACAAACAAAAATATGTTACTTATTTTCTTATAGTTCACCTTCGGTGTTTAGAAAATTAATAGTTAGAATCTCCTAGATCTTACCTAAGTGAACCACTCCTACACATCCATGTGTTCCAAATTGATATATGACAATATCTACTTTCGATCACGTGTCTTGGGCGACTTAGACGGATTGCGCGTCATCTTGCCTTCCTAAATTTTCTCCTTCTGCAGTTCGAATCCAAAACATCTATCTATAGTACCGAGTGCGGGGGAAAGATGTTTAACTCGGTGAATCTGGGAAACTTTTGCACCCAGTCGCGCAAAGACCGGACATCCGAGTTTGGAGACAGAACGGGCTGCGCCTCAAACATCTACCTCCCCAGCTGCACCTACTACGTCCCTGAATTTTCCGCTGTGTCTTCGTTTCTTCCTCAGGCCTCGTCGCGGCAAATAACTTACCCGTATTCTTCAAATTTGTCTCAAGTGCAGCCGGTACGGGAAGTTTCCTATGGATTGGACCCGTCTAGTAAATGGCATCATAGAAGCAATTATGCATCATGCTACACAGGAGATGATCTGGTACACAGAGACTGTCTTCCGCCATCCACCATGACAGAAATGCTTATAAAAACGAACGAGAGTGTGTACAGCCACCACCACCACCACCCAAGCTCCAACCATCCTTCCACAGGGTTCTATTCCGGAGTGGGGAAAAACAACGTCCTCCCTCAAGGTTTCGACCGCTTTTTTGAGACCGCATACTGCGGCACGGACAATCAGTCAGCAGAGAATTGTTTACAAAAGAGTGAGACTAGTAAACTAGAAACAGAGTCCCAGCAGTCAGCCGCTCTACCGGGTGATCCAGACAACGAGAAGGACCCAGAGGATGAGGAGGAACATACAAATTCTGCCTCGTGTACTTCTTCAGCCACCAAGGATGGCAACGCCAGCAAGAACAGCCACTCGAGTAGGTACCGAAGCTGTAAATGGGGAAAGGTTAAGGGGACTAGCCCGGTGTTTTGTCGGTCAGATTTTATGTGGAGTTTTATAAGCATTCAAAGGATTTTATTATAACCTACAAAGCTCTTTCTTCCAACGAGAAGAATTTTTACGATGGGAAAGCGGTTTGAAAAAAAGGATGTTATACACAGACGCTTCTATCTTGTAGTCTGTGAAATTTTAACAGAGCGCTATTGTGACAAATGCTAACTTTGATCATGAACTTGCGTTGGACATTTTAAGGGATTTTCTCATTGGGCTGGCGTGAGTAAAAATCAATTGGGCAGAACATTGCTTTTGGCGTCATGTGAATTTTCTTTTAGCAGCTTGCACGCAAACTAGCTAACCGTAATATAAAAATACATGCTGTGAGATTATTAGCCTTGTACACTATATGGAGTCAAAATCGTGTTCTTAATTCAGTTAATGATTATCTGACAGGATCTAGCTATTAATAGTCATGTATCTATATGTAGATTGCATAGCAAGCGTTGTTGTGGTTCGTAAAGGAGACAAAACGCATATGTTGCAGAGATTACAGTGTATGTTTTGTGTCCCATATCTAGAGCACGGTTATGTCTGCAATTAAAGCTCCATGCCGCAGTACGAAACCAAACACATTATGTCCAAAAGTTGTCTATTTAACTACATTTGTCTTTGCATCATTATTTATATGTTTGTTTATTTGTGAATAGGCTATGCATTCTCATTATACACTGACACGATGAGACGATATCTATGCTGGAATCTGCAGTGATTGATACACACAAACACGCACTCACTCAACACACCCAGGCGCACAGGCCTACTGGTGGATGTTTTGTATCGTCAACTTGATCTTTTTCATGAGGTTTTAACCACCACTCTGTGGCTTAAATCTGATAGCAATTTAAACTTTACACGAGGATTCACATTTTACATAAACATATGCATTTGCAACTGCCAGTGTGGACGTGCACGTTGGTAGTTGAATGGGAATGTCCCTCAAACGTCGGCTGTATACATTTTGTGATTGTATATTTCTAACAGATAAAAACCTAATTGAAGACTATATGTTATTCTTTGCAATCTGAGCGTTCGTCATTATTCTAATGTCTTCGAGATTGGTGTACAGTGTTCAATGTTGAAAAAAATGATACTATCAAATATATGCTTTATAGAAATTCCTGAGTAGTGTATTTAAAAAAAGATTAATTTGATATGAATACGTGTCACCTAGGTGACTATAACGTAATCAAAAATATATGTGCGTGAATGCCAAACTAAAATAAAAATATTAAACTTTCACTGATCCATCTTCTTCCTGTTTATTTGCCACAGGTACTCCTCGTACGAGGAAGAAGAGATGTCCATACTCCAAATTTCAGATTCGAGAATTGGAGCGGGAGTTCTTCTTTAACGTTTACATCAACAAAGAAAAACGGCTGCAGCTTTCCCGGATGCTGAACCTCACTGATCGACAAGTTAAAATCTGGTTCCAGAATCGAAGAATGAAAGAAAAAAAATTAAGCAGAGATCGTTTGCAATATTTTTCTGGAAATCCACTATTGTGAGCATGTGAGGAATGTAAAAGCATAATGATGATAGTAATAGGTCAATGACAGTTTTTTCTCAGTGAATTCTTATCACCAGTAATAAACACGGTTCAAGTTACCTGTCCAAAAGGAGTTCATATCAGCAGTAATGTTGAGCAACTAAATCTTAAAATGAAGTTAGTCCTATTTCCAACATTTGCTTTTGTGTGAAGAAGAATTTCTAGTTCGGATTTACAGTTGATTATATAATAATCATTTATATACTGTTGTCTAGTTCATATGAATTTCTGTTTACTTACCATGGATCTTCATTGTCTTTATTGTGTTTATTTACTTGTGCATGTCACGAGTATTGTTATATTAATAGGTTCAACACAATTTGGATACTAATAGGCCGCCTGTATTTAAACGTTTCCGTTCCCTCAGGTAGCTGGATGTTTAGTATACCATAAAACAAGTCTCTTTTTGACCAGAATATTGAACACAAAATAGTAGCCTATTTACAGGCTTCATTTTTGCCATCGAAAACTGTGACGTGTACAATCTGTAATAATGGTTTCCTTGTACAGACTATGCAACTATGCGCATTCGTGACTGTAAATATTATTTTATTTTTAATTTCTCTCCTTTTCCCTGCTGCTATTTTCTTTACACCGCACAAGCAAGCTGTGTACATTAAAAGCTTTAATGTTAACAATTCAATGTTAAATTATTTGCTTCATGCTTGGTGTTTCGTTATAAAGGAGGGGGTAAATATGTACTTTGGCCTGTGTATTAATAATATAAAGACAAATATTAAATAAACAAACGCATAGAGAAAACTAATAGTTTTTGTGTTTTGTAAAAAAAAATTGTCATAGGTTTAACGGTTGATATTATAAAATATATGTCTCGTCTCCTTTTGATTGTGAGTAGTTGACTATTAGGTTTTGTTCTTTTGAAAGCAAAATAGTCCGAGTTTGACAATGGTGTTCAATGGATTTGATTAATATTCGTAGACAGAAGTATTTTTCACATGGCTACTGTTTTGATAAGACCAAGTCGACATCTACAGATACTGCGAACATTGTGCGTTAGTGCCGTATTTATAGAGGCATGAATTGACCATACTGCCTATCTTGTTGTGTGTGTGTGTTTATTTGGGTGTGGGAATGTGTGTACTTTAGTTAGTTTTGTCTATACCATCTTCCACCCACATATTGCACACACACACACACACACACAGTGGGGCGTGATGGGTGTGTGCAGATTAAGGTGCACATTTGCTTCAGATTTCTAAATTCAATGAATATAGATCTAGCAATATAGTTTTGAGCATTCTTGCACTCGCAGAAGTAGCCTGATAGCAACGCAGAAACTAAACATCAGAAACACAGAGAATGAAAGAGGAATGACATTCTGCTTTAGTGCCCACTAAATGGAATCGCCACTCTCTCAGTCTAGACACCGCCATAAAGACCGAGGCACTAAATAGCTATTTTTCCCTCTTAATTACACCGTCTGTTTGGAGGGAATGGCCTTCACTTCCGCAGTAAATAGTAAACAAGTAAGACTGCTGTCCGAACAAAAAAATGTCCAAGACTCTAAACATGACCTCGGGCCCTCGTGCACATCGTCGAACCCCTCCAACTACACTTGAGCAACCACGAGCAAACAGGATTCAGGTCAAATAAATATTTTTTAATTAAATATATAGCCTATAGTTTTACATATTTAAAAAAAATAATGCATACACATTTTGAATCCTCTCCACCCAATTTATTGGGATTGTTGGTTAAATTTGCCAATTGAAACATTTTGATGAGGAAATTACCAGGTCGTACATCTAGTCTAAATTACTAAATAGTTAAGGTGTTTGTATGTGCATGTTGGCAGGCGTGCGCCCACATGCAGAACATACATACGTGCATGGAAGATTGCACGTGTGTGTAATACTACTATCTGTAATTAAAACTAGTCTTTGAACTTCAATAATGTTAAGGCATTCACCTTTAACCCGCTGCAATAAAGTGGAATCAAGGAACCTCTTTAGCCCGGAAATGTGTGCAGGAGTGAAATCAACCAATGGGAGTTAGTGGGAAAAGAAAAAGGAATGTGTAGGGAGTCCAACTTTGACCCGTACCATTAAACTACAGGTAACTTGCCAGGTTTAGCACGCCCAGTAAATACACTTTATTGTCCCTGTAAAATGTATACGTTTTCACGCATGAAACGTTTTATAACATGTTGGCATTAGCTTTAACACATACTTATATGTTTTGCCGTTTCTTGTGTAAATTGATGTAGTCATAGAATTTGCATTTATATTTTTGTAATTGGTTATATTGTTAGTTATAAAGAATGAATACATATTTTCCTGTGTCTTTCTCTGTATGTTTGTGTGTGTAGATGGGTGTGTGTGTGTGTGTGTGTGTGCTTTTCTGTAATATTTTTATTGTGTATTTTCTTCTACATTACACAGTCTTCGTCCAAACTGAAGCTAAAGGCGGAAGAGGGTGTTGGTTTCACAGAGTTGGAGGAGGGAGATAGTCGATGCAGAGATCAAGGCTAGAAGACTTGTCACACCCACCAACCTTGGCCCTGGGACGATGACGTTGGTATTTTGTTGGATTTCTCTGCCAGGCATCGTCACTATCCAGAGATTCGAGGCTGTCTAAACTGCTGCCTGTCAACCACAGGGGGCCAGGATTCACTCCGGCTTGTGTCGGTCGCACAATGGTAGAGCAATGTTTTGTTTCCGTTCCTTCAATAGCCTTTATAATGTTATAGGACACTGGAAACATCATGTTCTTCTTTTGATGGATGATTTTATACCTACGTACTAACAGTGTATGATGTTCGAGATTACCTCAATTATCTTTTTGTTTTGGTTGTTTTAAATAACCAGATTGTAGTGTGGTAATCCTGACTGATTCTAAAAGATATGACAAGACAGAGGTGCAGTCTACAGTTGGTTCAGTAAAGCGTAGTTCCGTGCGCCCTATATTGGAAAGGAAAATGGCGGTCTGTCATCGACGAAGGCAGGCTGAACGCTGAAGTATAACATTTCGTGAGAGCCAGCCAATATATGGCTGGTGATTCAATGAGATGCAAAACTGAACTAACATAACTAACGGGGAGATATTTGATTGTCAAGGAATGTATAATTAACGGTTATTTTAAATTATTGTAGCTTTTTACGCACTTCTCAAGTAATTGGTATGGAAATGTATTTTTGTCTTCATGTACATGTTTTCTAAATGAATACGAGGCCTATATGTGTTTGTGGGTATGGATATTTCTTTACTTTTGATTATTCATTTTTCTTGTCACAACTTGTTTTCAGTTGGGAAATTGTTAGGAATATGCCATTTTTATATTTTTTGTAGGTCTTCGTTATTAAATTGCTTGTTATTAGATTAGTTCCCAATCATTAGTATCAGATTGAAGGAGCGTGAAGTAATGTTCTCCCATGGGCCTACATTACCCACGCGCCTTTTCTTGCTAACCAATGAGTAGTGCTATTGTTTTCCACCTTTTATTACTGCTAAATTAATACAGTGTGAATGATACATTCCAATATATTTCGTGAAGGTGTACGAATGATAATAGCATTTCGACGTACCTCAGTGATATCCTTTTATTACAGGTCTATTTCTTGATTTTTTTCCCCCAATGAGTTCTTAGATCAACCTGCTTAACACTTACCTTACGTGAAAGAACGACTGCTTACAAACAAAACAAATTACGTTATAAATTAAAAAGGGGCAGCACTCACTTGCATATATTGCAATTTAGTTTTATACAGTTATAGCTAATAGCTTTTCCGGTACGTTTGCCTGTACTTAAATTGGTGGTATACCCTCCCTCTAGATTAGATGTGATGAAAGCTTAAAGCTGCAGATATACGTCCTAGTAACCTGCGGTACGTTTTGTGGTCAACACCATATTATAATTTAATATAATACCGATGTGTTCTTTCCAAATAGTACCTCTATGATTTATAATTGTATTTTAAGAAGCTACATGCCTCAAACATAAATTTCCACTGGCCAAGGGAGATGACGTCTGCTTGCAAGAATCTTAAACTCATTACATTAAAATGGAAAGATGCTTCATGGTGGCCTGCAATAGACAAACATGTGCAGTGTTTCCGTCTGCATAAGCGCAACATCAATGTGTGTAGGTCTTTCATCCCCATACTGCAAGATGGTAAATATATGTTAGTGGAGAAAAAAAATACAGTAGACCGAATACAGTTTAAAGACAGAGCATAAATAAGTCTCTGCTTAGTTTTCACCAAACACAAATCAACTATTTAGTAATAACACTAATGGAAATGACATGATGTAGGATTATTTTATTTTACCCATGAACAATTGAAACATTTCCTGTGTGTGTGTGTGTGTGTGTGTGTGTGTGTGTGTGTGTGTGTGTGTGTGTGTGTGTGTGTGTGTGTGTGTGTGTGTGTGTGTGTGTGTGTGTGTGTGTGTGTGTGTGTGTGTGTGTGTGTGTGTGTGTGTGTGTGTGTGTGTTTGTGTGTGTGTGTTTGTGTGTGTGTGTTTGTGTGTTTGTGTGTGTGTGTTTTGTTGTTGTGTAAAACCAACCATATTTGTGCCCATACAATCACAAAATGTAGACACAAAACGGAAAGGCTTCATAGTTTTTCAATAATTATTTTAGTTTATTTCATTTTTAAATACATGTACTGGGCATTCCAATCTACACACATTATATGTGTTTGTCCTTTCGTATATTAATGTACTTTGTGAAAAGTAGTAGAGGCATGATTCATGTTTTGTGTGGACCCCGGAAAGTGTAGCTGTTTCTTTGGGATTTAGCTAATGGGGATCCTAAAGAAGTACGAAGATCCCCCAGAAAAACACTCGTAGCTTTCCAATGTAAACAAAGGGGGTAAGTATGCACAGTTATATGATGTCAAATGTTGCCTAAAACGTGTTTAATCGAGGCAACAATGTATATGGTTGTGGGATTAACAAGTGCGTTATTTATTAACCAATCACAAATTTGTGAGTAATGTTATGATAACCTTACTATGGAATAGCCCAACGGGTTATTATAGCACAGCACACCAAAAACATACACAGAGAGACACACACAGAAAAACTGTACACGCACACAAATGTTCTGCGTTTTTTTAAGGTTACGATTTTTTTGACAATAGGATATCTTTCTTAACATAACATTACGACGTTATATATCAATCTGATCTCACCCCTTTGCGTATTGATAACACGATATTGCACTTTACATGTTCGTGTTATTCATATGCTAAATTTAATTTTCGCGTAAAGACGCCAAAGGTTTATATTGGGAACGGTTGAGATTAGGCAACACCTTAGAGGGAGGTTTAGATTAGGTGTAGGTTTACATATTGTTTTCATATATTTTGATATGATTTTGTCTAACATGAAAAAGTTAGACGTACCATTACACGCCACTTTGGCATATAGCACGCTAAATTAGAATCTTGTTATATGTACGACTTGGGGCTTGAGATCAGGCTGATTGTATCTATCA
Source organism: Umbra pygmaea (assembly GCA_016801145.1). NCBI lineage: Eukaryota > Metazoa > Chordata > Actinopteri > Esociformes > Umbridae > Umbra > Umbra pygmaea. Next base: position 15,749 of record JACXGM010000790.1, read on the forward strand.
CAAAACAATGAACCACCATTAAAGAATAAATATAATTTAATTCCATGGTTCCATGTTTTTACTCTGAATATAAGAAATGTAGTTAAAATGGAGACGACAAGATATGAATAAGCATAATTAATTTTGTTTAAAATGTGTTTATTGTGAAGCAGAAATGACAAATCATGATAGAACAAAATATATAAATTGCATTCCATGTATTCTGGAAACAATTAGTTGTTTTGCACAAATAAGTTAAACGTTTCAATGAAACATTAGCTAATTGCGTCATGCACATAAGAAAACAATTTTTATTCGTAATATAAATAGGTCATATTGTAAAAACATATTCTGGAACATATACGAAATATCGTATAGTTAAATGATTAACTTTAGAAGGAAAGACTGGATTCCACTTTAGCCAGATTATGAAATGATGGGCAGGCGGGGAAACCATTGAAAACAGTGTCGAAAGGATTTAAGATAGAGAAATCACTGCATTAGCCAGATTCTTTTGAGACAATTCTGCGAGTTTCTGGAAGCTCAATGGGAGAAACTCAACCAAAAAGTTACCAAAGTAGCATATCCAAGTTTAGATGTTGATCCACTTTTACCTTATCAACCAAAAGATAACAAAATAAGTTTAGAATTTGACAAATAAGCTTATTTAGTTACTTTGTATATCTTAAATTTCCAACAAGCGCAGGCAGCCACCGCTTTATGATCCTTTTTGAAAAAGGAACATTTTACTAGGCCTAAATTTGACCCTTATAATAGGTAAAGAATTGCGTTTTCATCACAAAACACGTGAATAATAATTTATTGTCTCAGCGCTATTAGCTCAAAACTGTTATTGTTATTATTATTAACCAACAGCAGGTGCAATATTATATAAAATGATTAGGCTCACATGTATCCACAGTACTAAACTACTCATTATTTGGCCGATTACAAAATAGCTAACACGTGATAAATATAAATGTATAGAAAAGTAAAATCGTTTTGCTCAATAAAAACATGATTAGAATTGCAGGAAGTTAGCTTTCAAAACTGCAAAACGTTATCTATTGCAAAAATAGTGTACATAAATATATTTTAGTCCAGGGCCCAAGACTGGGTTTGTTTAGCCATTTTTAAATATCTCACATAAGTGAGGATGATTATGAAGTATCATAATGAATGTCTTATCACAAAAGTAGCCCTCAGTCCCAAAATGTTTCAGAACGACGGAGAGTAAATATTAATTAGTTCGTCATGAATGGTTTGTGCTCCGAAGGCCACGGAGACGTTTTCTTCTCAGCACTAATACAACTAAGGTAGCATAAATAATTTTGCAGCACTCTTACATATATATTGTTTAATGGCTAATAGGCAATACTTCATTATATAAAAAATCGATTCAAAATGCAATATATTTATTTAGTAGGAGAGGTACTGTATGTACTGTAAACTACAACAAGCTATGAGTAACCAAATGTACAATTTGCAATATATTTAAAAATGCCGTAGTCAAGTCTTCGATTAGTAGGCTATACACTTTTTTAAAAGCCATAACTACACTTCATGTTTGTCAGAGAAATCGGGAGAGTAATTAATATATTCCTATTCAATTAACCATTCAGGCCCACACTTGGGATACATTTGATATAAAGCTTGCATTACTATTAACACAATATTACCTATTATATTATGTATGATTTGGACTTCGGCCCATGTTATTATTCTGAACGCATTGGGAAATATAGAGCTGCTACAACTACCAATAAATAGGCTACTAATTAATATTAAATAAATAATATTTAATTACATTTTCCAGTAAATGGTGGCAATATTTTGCATCTAGTGCCTGATCTATCTTCGCACAACAACACTGGTGCAGGTAAAATATAACAGTGATAAACTTGTGCATAAAGTACATATAAGTAATAATCCAAAAGTCAAAGTCACGTAATTATAGTGCATCTAAAATAATTAAAGAGAAATATACACTTTTAAAGTTAAAAGGTAAAGGTATATATTTTACTCATAATAGCTAACCTTTAAATATATTTGAATCAAACTTGTTCTAATGTAATTTCTGGTACCACACCGACTAGCCATGGTGTTTTGAATGTATGAGCTGGCCTAATGCAAATAGTCTCAATTTACGTCAAACCTAGAGTGCATGGTGCTTACATATATATTTCATCCGTTTAATTACTTTTTGAATATATGTATGAATAAAAACACAAGTGGTTTATTTTATTGGCATTGTGGCGACTTCCAATAAATTAGGATACATTTCAAACCGTTTTATTTATTCTGTATTTCATTTATTTGTGGCTATACCCACGTATTGATTGAAAAAACATTATTTTTCTTTACCCCTTTGTTTCCTCATCCAGTGGCTGTCTTTTTCACAAATCTCTCCGCTTGGTGGCGCCCTTGCACCGTGCAAATATTCATTTGTTACCAACTTGACCGCGCCTACGTCACCTTGGACTAAAGCATCAAGGCCACTTCCACACAGCTATTGGTCTGAAAATCACATGACTTGGAGCCCCAGGAATCCATAATTATGTTGCTGATTTTTGGCCCCCAAAAGATGTCAGTATCCTACTGTCCTTATTCTCATCGAGAAACCCGTTACCAGAGGAACACAAAGGAACAACACCAACAATAGAAAATATGTCATGCCAGGATAACATGTCCGCGGGTCATTTCCTTATGGATTCTTTGATGGGAGGACCATCATCTTCATACAGAGGCGAAGGCTACTGCAGCAGCAACTCAGGAATGTACATCCACTCGGCTGCATCTGAGTATGGATGCTCAATGATGAGACATTTTGGAGCGGTTGGATCGTCCCTCTTCAAAAAAGAGGTAACTCCGAGTAATCCCCCTATTGGCTCATATCAAGTTGCGCCTTACCTGTCATCTGAACTGAGCACTTGGACATCGGTTTCTAAAACTAACAGGAACGAGCAACCTGTTGCCCAATCCAGTTTACAACCGGGTTCGTTCTCAACCGACAACGTAAAAGAGGAGGCGTACTGCTGCCTGTATCAGGGTGACAGTAGCAGCCAGGCTAATAAGGACATTGCAGAGTCGTCTACTTACATCCGGCTTGGGCACAAAAGTAGCAGACAGGCGAATCAAACCGTTGTCTCGGCAGAGTCCGATTGTTATGGTGGAATTAGTCAGGTATACCAGGGAGAGTGCGCTGGACAGCGCGAGGATCAGTTTGGCTTTGCTTCTTTGGCCCAGGTGACGGCTTCCGTTGAATCACTAGATAAAATGAACAAACCGAACCAGGATACAGTTAGCGAGGACATTTGTATTGAGGAGGAAGAACAACGAACGAGCAAGAAAGATGAGCGTGCAAAGACAGACAGTTGTTCGGATAACTCTGACAGCGAATTGAAAGGTAAGCAAAACACACACACACACACACACACACACACACACAAACACACTCCTACCATTAAACCTTTGTGAGCTACAATGTGGCAAAGTCTTTGCTGGAGGGCATCAGTGTGGGCGTTTCCATAATCATGATAGTGTGATTGCTACTGTATATCTATTGCTCTGTAGTCTATATGTCGGAGACATTCTGAAAGCCATTTAACAGTCTAGCCCAGCCGGGGCTATTATGACATCTATAAAGAAGGCACTTCTCACCTTTCTATTAATGTAAGAATGTGAGATGGGCAGTTATCGTTGAAATAAACAAGCTAACACATTCATAACACAGACAGATTGACTGACAGTCAGACAGACAGAAACAAACACACACTCTCACGTACACACAAACACTACATGGAAATAAAAAGTGTAGTTACGATGGAGCTCTTAGCAGCAACAATATACCCAGGAAATCGTGTGATGTTCTCTCTTTTCGTTTTTTTTTAAAGCAAGGTATAGCTTATTACATTATATCCACACATCCGTGAATTTTGCTAGATGTATTTGACTAAAATAACACTCACGAAATTCTCTTTGTCCTGCCGATGCAAAGAATGACTTTGGCCTTCCAACTTAAGAGCTTTGATTGTCCATATTACTTTTAATTTAATAGAAAACATTCTTTGTGATTAATTTACTATTGTATATATTCTTTGTTATTTCAGAGTTCTGAATGGCATGATAGCACTATCATTTTCTTTTAAATATAATATTGTGTGTGGACATCAACATATTTTCTATTCTATTTTGTTTATATATTTAAGAAAGATATAATAATATGTTTAAGAAAGATAATAATACGTAGGAAGTATTATTCGAATTATTAGGATAACTTTATACATATAACTGAGAATCAACAAACAACTAACCAGCAATTTCCCCCGCAAAACAAAAATGTGGTTTTAAAAATACTTATTTTAAACAGACCTACGACTCGTTTATCTTACACTATGGTTTATTATTTCAGTCTTATATATATATATATAAATATGTTTACATGGGCAACTAAAAAAATTCTACCGCCTTAATGTAGCTAACATTTTTATATTTTAAAGCCATTCCGCAATATTTATTCCTTTTTCATATTCTTGTATGAAGAAAATAAAACTATTCCTATACTGAAAATCCAAATGTTCTTAGTCGCTTTGTTTAATAGCTGTTAATTTCCGGCCATTTTTATGGTATCGAATATAAGATTGCCATATACAATAAAACTTGCATCAAATGAATATTAATAAAAAAGGATTACTAAATTATTTTGGAATATCCATATGGCCTTAAACCACATGAAGGTAGCTGAAGATTAGTAGAAAAGACAAACAACAGACATAGGCCGACTGCAGAATATCTACAAAAGCAATACAACGTATTCGAACTGTTTTGTTCCTGGTTGTCCCAGTAGTTAACAGATTACAACGCGCGGGAATTCGATTAAAGCTCAAGCATTTGAATTCGATTAAAGCTCAAGAAGTTCATTTGAGATAAAGATTGCCAGAGACAGCCCAGGCATTGTGGCGGTTAGCGCATTGTGGCGGTTAGCGCATGCCGGACGCATCCTTCAAAATGCATTGGACCTGACTCTCCTGAACATGTCCTTTGGTATGCTAATATTTTCATTGTTTATGTTTACAGGTGATTTTACATTAGACAATGCTTCAGGAAACTGGTTGAAAGCCAAAAGTGGACGAAAGAAGAGATGCCCGTACACAAAACATCAAACACTGGAGCTGGAAAAGGAGTTTTTGTTTAACATGTATCTATCTCGTGAGCGCCGCCTGGAGATCAGTAAAAGCATCGAACTGACCGATAGACAAGTCAAGATCTGGTTCCAGAACCGAAGGATGAAGCTTAAGAAACTGAACAGGGAATGTCGTGGTCGCGATAATTTTACAGCGGTCTACAACTTCACCTGAAATTATAGTCTATTATCAAGAAAAAACCTTCAATACACATAGACCTCTTTCCCCCGTCACACACACACAGACACACACACCCCCTCAGACACGCACAAAGAAAATTGACACTTTTTAAAATATCTAAGAGGACTTTATGAAGGATGGACTTTTTCAACACTTGAACATCAAATAGTGGCACCATTGCCCTTAGCATATAAAGCGAAATAAAAGTCAAGGCTTGTAATGAACCTCAACACTCAAATAGCATTGGAATGCTGGAATGACAACAGACTTTGTTTAGTTTCTTCTATATAAGGAAGGTTCTTCCACACTCCTTATCTTACTGTTGTCGTTAAAAATGTTTTTGTAAATTTACTTTGTGGGTATTCGTGCACTGTACTCTTTGCATGCACATTTTGGTAGGGTCACATTAGCTAGGCCTGTTAATAATTCCTAAAGGAAAATCGGTCCAATAGAATAGGGTGAATTTGGAAATATATAACATATAGTTTGTCCTTCCCCTTATTATATATTTGGCACTCTTAAGAGAGAGAGAGAGAGAGAGAGAGAGAGAGAGAGAGAGAGAGAGAGAGAGAGAGAGAGAGGGAGAGAGAGAGAGAAAGAAAGAAAGAAATTAGGAAAGATGACGAGACGCTAGAGTGGGATGATCATGGCCGTTTTAATAGAAGACGGAGACCATTACGTTGATTTAAATATTATCCAGGTGACCACAGTAAGTCAAGGTCATAAAATTCTAATGTCAGGATCGTCTCGTGGAAGAAGCGCGAGCTCGCGGTGGATTTTATGATCTTCAAATATAATGTGCTAGCTGGCTGCTGCAGTAAAGATGCATCGTTCATAGGTGTGTGGAGGAGAGAAGATCTAGTCTATTCCGCACATTACAGTGTGTCTGCTATGTGCTGGATTCGCCGACGCGCTCGATTGCTCTCTCAGCTATGGAGGATGGCTGCCTTCTATTGAGAATACTGGACCGTAATCTCAGCAAGAAACACAAACATTATGGATCATTAACAACAAAAATAAACACAGACAGGACAAAATGGATAAACGAAGACCACAACGAAAGGGTGTTAAAATCAAGGTAGGACATGTATTTTTTGTATCTGCTGCTGTGATTTGGAGATGAGTAGTCGTTGGTCTGTCAATGGAGCTGAAATGACAGCTCTATCGAGCATGCGAGACGGAATACGTTGTCAACTGGTTAACACTTTGAGCTATTTGAGCAAGACATCGGTCTTGCTGCTACTTGTATTGACATCTGTCAAGTTTACATGGTTACAATTGCTGGAAATATTAGACCGGTTTTTGATGTTCTTTGATGTTATGTCAAACTTTTTCTATGAATAAGTTTATCATTTTCAGATACACACAGGTAACTATTGTAATGTCTTCATTTGCTGGTTAAACACATTTTTTCACACTATCTACTTATTTTGGGTATGTCAGTGCCAATAATTTAATGCCGTTTAACGCTATGTTGTGGTAGACAGACAATAAAATCCCTTACTTGGCTTTGAATGTTTTGTTGTTTGTTTGGTTTCCTCTTCTCTGTGGCACACCCGTTCATCCGCAGCTGATGCGTGGTTTAGGTAGTTTCATGTTGTTGGGATATACTTCCTGGCTCGGCAACAAGAAACTGCCTTGATTACGTCAGTTCGTCTTCATCAAGGGCGACAATTTCCGTTAAATTACACTCTAGACTCTGACTGAAGTCCTCGCAAATGGCATTGTAAATGACCTGGAGCTGTAATAGCTGGGACTGAGATATTTTCTCTCCCTCTCTCATGTTTGTGGCGGGCTGTAAAATGTACTTTAGCTTCTCAGGGGGAGAATGGGTTGTAAACAACATGGGGTAGACGTTAGACCGCTTTTGTTGCCTTTTTATTTTGTCCCTGGTTTCTGGTAAGGTTTCCCCTGATTTTGGTATTGATTGGATTTATGTTACAGGTCCATGGAAATAAAATGCGCATAGTAAAGATGGACATTAGGCCACTTATACAACATGTTGACAGGATTTAGTTTGATCATTTGTATTTGACAAAATGTGGGAATAGTGTCAGGTTTCTTCATTCTGTATGGAAGTTTTTGGTTAACCCAGTCCACTATTTATCTGAATGTGTCCACTGGATCTTTGAAATTGGTTTGGATGACATACCGGACCGAGTAGATGCATTAGCAACCTGGTCAAAGCAGCCAAGACGAAGGATTCCATCGTAATATTATATTTCTCCAAATTACAAAATATAATTTATTCCAAGAGACTATGCTAATGGTTTTAGACTGAATATACTGTATTCTACAATGCATTTATATAGAGAAATTAATTGGCATTTGTGTGTATGTGTGTATGTTACAAATGCTAGATAAAAACTGAAAATAAAAAAACTCTCTCAATCAAATAATTGTCTTAATGGAAACGGAAATAGGGTAGATTGTCCTGTACAAAACCTGCGAGTATAGGCTGCAGAGGTATTACATTGGTTATCAGGTACTGGTCCGATTTCATTAGTCCCTTTATGGGCAATTTTATTTAGCAATTTATATGTTTATCCTTGTGTGCGTGTGTTATGAGTTCTATATTAAGAATGCTAGGTTGTGTCAAATTATCAGCATTGGAATTTCAGGGTGTAAAGCTAGTTTTCATTTAGCCTTTTTGAAGCCTATTATTGCTTTCCTTTAAATTTTCTACAATGACGTTGCACAGAAACACGCGTTTGTTGACAAATCAATGATGTATTGCATTCTACTACACCATGTACAGTTTTCATTTCATATTGCACAGTCAAAGTCCATTCTCTTCTCTGGGAGAGCATGTGCTATATAGATTTTCTCGCCATTTTGTCTCGTTGTTTTCTCAACCTCCCTCTAAACAGCAGTAAGTGCAACAGAGACAGTCTGGAATCCAAAGTCATTCTCATTCAGTTCGATGAATTGATGTCTCCTTCTGTAAAGCCTCCCTGACAAAGAGTTTAAATGGCAACCACAGAAAACACTGCTTACACATTGAGACCTTACGAAATTCCCTGTAGTGCATTTAAGCACAACCACAATTTCGTGCAGTGCACGCACAGCTTTTACGCATGCACGTGCAGGTCCTTGTCCTATAGTTACATAGACAATTATTTAAAATATCTTATGTTTCTAGATAGTTTATCCTTTCTCGTATTGGTAACATAGAACCGTAGGCCTATATACACTGGCATGAATTGAATAATAGCACTTGATCCCGTTTGCCATTCTGAAACAGGTGTGGCACGGAAGAAGAAAGACTAGAATAGCTAGACTATTTAATGAATTCGTGATATAACATAAGGCTTGTCCAATAGGTCTGTCTGTTGCTGTCTGCAATGTCAGCGGAAAGGAAAGTGCTAGTTGTATACGGTCTAAATAAAGGCCTCTGATCACTGTCACCGACATCTGGGTGTCTGGGTATGTAGGCCTAATGCAGTCTGAAGGCCGGATCCTTATTGATCCGTTCTATAGCACTAAATAGTTGGGTGATGGTGCCTCAAAATGTCTGTATAATTGCTGCTATCTAAAATATCTAATGTCGGATTTTTGCGCGTTCATAGTGCTGAGTAGTCTGTACATTTTTTATAATAATCTTGTTTTGTAAAACCAACCTAATCTCAACCCTTTGCGTATTGATAACACGACACTACACTCTACATTTTCGTTTTATTCATACGCCAAATTCAACTTTCGCGTGCTATAGAGACGCCATAGGTTTATATTGGGAACGGTTCAGGTTGGGCAACACCTTACAGGGAATGGTTAAGGTTAGGGAACACTCCAGTGTTGTTAAGGTTAGTGTTAAGGTTAGATGGACGTTTAGATATGCTGTTGGTGTATCTATAACACGGAAAAGTTTAGCGTACCTATTACACGCCACGTTGGGGTATCTATACCACGCGAACAGTTAATTTGGCGTCTCTATATCCCGATAAAAACAACATTGTGTTATATGTATGCCTTGGGGTGAGATCAGGCTGTGTAAAAAATATGGATTAACGAAACTCACAAAAAAATGAATAATATCTCCCCGTAGTCCAATTCGGACCCCAGAAATACAAGATGCTGCCAAGGTTGCGGCTAGTGGGGATAGTAGGCCTAATAATTAATACTAAAATCAGTACACACTCCCTTCAGATTTGTTTGTAATGCTATTGTGAGTGGAAGATTTTCCTCTTCTGTGAGCAGAATCTGCATAATGAAGCACCTTGCTGTTCTACGATTGGTCTGGAGGTCTTGTTAAATAAGCAATGCATTTAATTGATGTCTTTGTTTCCACTCCGAATCCCTTTAGTTGTAAACTCATTCAGGGATAGCTCTTAAACTGGCGAGAGTTTGTACGGTGCATTTAACGGTTGCCATATGAAGCATTTAAGGGACTCGTAGATCTACCTCATCCAGTTTGGCAAATGAGCTGTTGTTTGGACAATATAACATATGTAAACGATCCACAATATACCTTCCGTCTTACTGTAGGATTACAAAATGAAAACCTTGTTGTAGTACCCATATCATTGTAATTATTGGGAAAAGGGCTCATTTGTCTAAGATATGTATCATGGCAATGTATAAAGTACTATGTTGCGCATTGTTTTCCAGTTCCAATGTAAACATTTTTTAAATTGAAAAAGTTTGCTAAAATGTTTATTGAGCCTAAGTGGAAATAAGAAAGACATGCGTGTTCTGCATTCAAATTTTACATCAACATCATAATTATTTCACAACACTGACGACAGATCAGCATATATATGTATATATATATATATATATATATATATATATATATATATATATATATATATATATATATATATATATATATATTGATTACCACCTATGAATGCAAATAGGTGTAAGGCGAGTATTACACATAGCCAACTAATTTGCATTAAATCACAGTCTGGCTTTACATCATCATTGTACAAATGTCACACATCATTAAAACAAGCAGAGTGAAAGAAGTACAGACATGATCATAGTGGCACAATGAATATTTGATTAAAAATTATTTACACAACTGAATTTATTCTTAATGTAGTAATGTTTTATACATCTTTTAATCCCTCTCTTGTTTGTCAACATACCAATACATGGGATATGTGGCATTCTCTATCTTCGTTCTAAGTTAAAGGCGGTCGAAGTCAAACAGATTCCTTATATGCATGTTGATTAAATGTTACATTTTTTTCAGGAGGAAAATTACGGATTACGGATTATTCAATTTTCGATGGCTTTTAAACCATATTATTATCAACATTTTAGGAATTAACTTAATTTCTAAATATACAACTTAATTCGGTTCTTACATAAATATTAATAACATGAAAGACTATAGGAAACAAGGCTATTGTCGTTTGCAATCTTAAATGTGTGCAATGCTTTCCGAATAGCCTAGTTTTATCAGAAATAGGGCCTACACGAGATGGATTCTATTTGGAATGTAGGCCTATAGCTTGAATTGTAAATTATTATTTAATACTAACATTCTAGTTTAATTGGCTATTCAAAAGCTTTTTATATAATATTTAGCCCAACACAGGTGCATGGTAGTTTGCAACAATGACCTTGAGCCTCATCATCCTTCATGAAGCTTTAAAAAATTGACAAAATATTACCTAGGAAACCATCTTAATCACATATGAAATTACATATTTGTCTAGGAATTAATTCTTCCATTCAATTCGTGTCAAGGTCTGTAAGTAAGGTCAAGTTAGTGTTTTCCAATGACAATAGTGAAAAGCACTTTACATTTTTTTTCTCTGGGAATTTGTTTAAAACTAAGATAGATTTAATCAAAAGTTTAGTTTTTGTGTAGGCCTATATTTCTTTAGACATAACAGCCAATGGCTTGGACCTTGTAACTTAAAACTTTATTTTCCGGTCATGATACTGTTTGGCCGAAAATGCATGCACAACAATGACAATTGAAAAAATATATTTTCTGAAAAAAATAAAGAATTAGCAATCCAGCTTCTAAAAACATATTGTTGTCTGACCCCTGTAATGAGTATGGATTCCATTGTAGTGTACGATCCATTCATTTGCTTTCAACCATAGTTCACTAGGTTTGGACACTGAATTCCAAGTTGAGAGTCAGCGTAAATGCAGCATTAGTATTCCCCAATGTTTTATGTCCAAACATTCAGAGAAATTAATGAAACAGTTCACTTCTAGATAAAAATATTTTTTAAAGGCCACAACAACACGGACATGTTATAATTGCTCTATTCAACAAGATAGTGCACAGTTCAACAAAACAATATGACAACCCTAGGAACTAGAACAAAATATAATTAAGATTGAACATGAATCTAAAAATGAGGAAGGTTCATAGTTAAGTGCGGAAAATAAGATTTGGGTTGCATGATATGCATGGTCTTGCTCTATAATAGCAACATTCAACAGTATCAAAATCACTTTAACATTAAACAAATACAAAGTGTTGCACTGATGAGCTTCATGGCATAGCATTCTACCGGTTGGCTTATACTGTAGCTTCATACTTCATAAAAATAGCAGTCAGAACATTGCCAAAAGGCTAACATAGTAGCATGGTGAAGTGTCAATTTATAAACAAAACACAAATGTAAATAATCAACAACATATATTTTGGTTTATACAGTATGTTTTATTTGGTTTTCAATAACCATTAGTGACAAAATATACATTGGAATATCTACAAAAACTGCAGAGTAAAGAAAAAGTAGGGATTAAGGATATACAATACAATATGTTCCGAAAAACAACGTACATTCTTTCACTAAGCATGCCATAACCAATAGAGACTACTTTCAGACATGTGGGGCAATCAACTCAAACTGTGTCTTAGACAAAATGGCATATCTCATTCAACAAATGTACTACATTATTACTACATTTTTTATGAAATTACAAAACATATTGCACGCCTCTTTTCCAAACTGTATGTTTCATCAAAACACAGTAGGCTATGCGGATAAGATACAAGTTTACACAACGATATTCATAATCGACGTCAAAATTTGCAAGTATTGTTGTAAATATTTCTAGTATTTCTGCACTGTTATCAAAATATGAATATAGCTCCATGTGTAAAGTAAGGCGATGTGTCTCCTTACTTTACGCATGCTGCAAATTACCAGTGGGTTTGGAACACAGTAGGAATGCTAAATAATTATTAATAGCTAGTATTTTTATATATTTTAGAATTAAATGAGTTCGGTGTCCGGGAAATCTCTGTTTATATGGTGCTCTCATTGGTCTTGATTAAAGTAATGAGTATCTAAATAAAAAAACATTAGTGATTTTAGGACCGTATTTTAGCAATAATATTGATAGGAATATGCAAAAAAATATTGAGTAATCTTCACAATATTTACAACATAACATAGGTTGTAAAATAAACTAAAATCGAATCTCTTAACTTTGCAAACAACGCCCCTATTCAGCATTCTAACCTTTCCATTCTTAGGCCTTGGAGGTGTTTACTTTTTATGGCTGAATCTGTGCAAGCCATGACAGAAAAATACATTTGAAAAGCGAATGGATGAAATACTGACTATTATTGCTTGGATGCGCTGTAAATGGTATATCACTCAGATTATAGGTTAGTTGGTGAGAAGTAATGTATATTTTCACATGTCTATGTTTCCCGAAACGTATTACAGTAACAGAAAAGTTGTCAAATTAGAAATTAAGATAGACTCAAAGAAGATAAGGTTAACAGTTAATTTGACTATGTTTATAGTCAAATTAACTTAGTATCTTTATATTGTAAGATTTGACATAAGAAGATACGCACATCTTGATATTAAATAGAGATTATAATGATTTTGTACAATTGAAAAGATAAAACTGAAAATATTTTCTGCATTTGTTAAAGCTATTTTACCATGCATTCCACACACTGATCACGAATGTTGTAACCCACAATGTCCATTAAAGTCTAATATTCGTAGACGTGCTTGCTAGGTAATTGTTGCAGTTTTAGATCTATGGTGAGAATAACAATACATTCTGAAATGAAAATGTATTATTTAGATACCTTAGGACACCCACACTTCATCTTTGGACAAATATTACAACCGAATATTACAACTCTTTAAAAAACCTCTCCTTAAAAAACAAGAATTCGTATTCATCTTCATCTGTAGCCTGATTTTTCATATAACTAATATTCACTTCTACAGCATACAGTGCCCCAGCCCCTGTCCGAGTTGTCCTCACCTTTACTCTTTGATGGGAATTTTCTCTTCCACAAGGCTGGTTTTGTGTTAAGCTATAGGAATTCGACAGCAGTTTTATTAACGACAAGTTTATGAACAATCAAATGGACCTCGTAATTTTTTTATTGAAGGACATAAAAACATGTACGGCCACTTGACGAATATAGACGCTTCAGTCATCGTAATAGTTTCAGTCATCGTAATACAGGCCGTAGTATTAATTATATCCTCCTTTATCTATAGAAACTCAATTTTAGACAAATCTAATGTCCCAGTCATCGTATTTTGTAATCCGTACCCATTCTTCTCTTGCTCTTCCATGTTGGTGCAATGGTTGGATATACTATCCAATAACATTCTGGCTGCTCAGTAGACCATCAATATTTACCCTGAAATAAATGCAGTTAGGCTATACTATAAACACGCAAAATGATTAAACGCCTAATGTGTAAGAGAATGTGCTGCTGTCTAAACGTGCATAAAATGGAACTACTAAGACGTTATGCGCATTAGACAGAGATTGATTATGTCAACAAATAGTGCCAACGATTTCAAACCTAGCAAACCATTTATGTTTTATGACAAGACTGGTATATTATAATAATTCCGCTGCTATTTAAACAATGTCAGCATATAATATTGTTACTTTTACCTTGTATGCACCCAGGGAAAAACATCTGAATATGATTCTATAATCCATTGATAGTGCAATGCTATCCCAGGATAACTCGCGCATTGATCCACTGTGCAATTTTTGTGGGGGTAAATATAATCACGTGTTGCTAAGGCGGCCAATAGCAGCCAGGGAAGCTTTGAGAAATAATTACCTGCCTTGATTGTTCTATGGGTAGATAAAAAAGTACACATACACTCCATATAATAATCGGATGCATGTAAAAGAGACGGGAAGCATCGACATGTCGGCCACGGGTCCCATAAGTAATTATTATGTGGATTCCTTAATAAACCATGAAAGCGAGGATGTTCTTGCAGCTCGATTCTCCGCTCCTGGTTCACACCACAACGGCCCTCGTCCGACGTCCCTTGTACCGGAGTGTGGTGACTATCCTTCCTGCAGCTTTGCTCCGAAACCGCCTGTTTTTACTACCTCTTGGACCCCTGTTCACTCGCAGTCTTCAGTGGTTTACCATCCATACAGCCACCAACCTCATTTAGGAACGGACTCAAGGTATGTGCGGTCATGGCTAGAGCCGATCTCGGGGGCTATGTCCTTCCCTGGCTACCCGACCAACAGCAGGCACTATGGGCTGAAGCCAGACGCCTTCCAGGAGCATCGAGCCGGTGACTGTATCGCCTCAAATGGGCGCACCTACACGGATTATATCTACTGCACCTCCGCTGACATCCGAGAAAAGACCCAACCAAACCTCCCTTCTCCCGAGACCGAGTTGTTGCCCTCCGGAAAACATAAAGACGAAAATCCAGAAATAGACCCGAGTAAGTTCATGGCCCATATTTAAAACCATGAATAGGAGTAGTTTGTATGAGATTCTATCTGTGTAAATTGCATTCGTTTTAAAGCTGCAGGGCGCTATAGTGTCGCTATTCCATAATATGTTCATTCTTCCCTTTTCTTTCCTTGACTGAGGCTACTCTGCTAGGGGCTACCTTGAGGATCTATAAAGAGACAAACGCTAGTTGGATTGGGCTATAAAACACGAGTGGGTTATAAAATAGGACTAGCTGGTTATAAAATACGACGACTTGAAAAAAATAACGTTAGTCTGGACGTATTTTTGTAGACACTGTATACAACATCGTCTCTGAAAGTCTGTCTTTTGTGATCAAATTTGCTTTTTGCAAGAATTTATATTTCCTGTCAATAATGATGATCATTATGGCCACCATTTTTGATGCTAATATTTTACAATTGTAAAATTTCACTGTATGATAATTGCCTGTTAATAAACTTACATTCTAATGATATTAAATAGATGAATCAACCGGATATTATGTTTCATATGTCTAGTTGCCTATCAAGTATATCCAGTTAATATAGCCTTCCTGGAAAAAATAAACAAAGTGAAACGGAAAAACTTCAACCTACTGTGAGGCCTAAGTGAGGCTAAATGATAGTTTTCTATAAAAAATCAAATTCTGATAGCCTATAACAACTAAAGGAATAGCCTCGAAACAACTTAAGGAATGCTAGAAACATATTCGAAGCACTTTCACTACTAACTTGTAAAGGCTTGAACCTTGCAGGCCGTTTTATGGGCCTATAAAGAGAATAAGCCCATTGAGTTTTTTACGACAGCATTTCACAGAAGTCCAAGAAAGGGAAACGCTGGGAGAGAGTTACTATGATGTAAAGACACATGTGACTTTTGTTTACTAATACACAATTATATATACGGCAAAATTAAAAAAATTAAACCCAGCACTCTATCTGGAACGTACCTATATATCCTGGACTTTAGAGACGAATAAGGACAACACTATAGAACATTATCCTTTGTCATGGCTTCAAGTTTGATATTGTTGCTGACTGATAATATGTTCTATGTTAATTTACAGATAACCCAGTGGCAAACTGGATTCACGCGCGTTCAACCAGGAAGAAGCGGTGCCCTTATTCAAAATACCAGACACTCGAACTCGAAAAGGAGTTTTTGTTTAACATGTACCTAACCAGAGACCGACGATACGAAGTGGCAAGAGTTCTCAACCTAACTGAAAGACAGGTCAAAATCTGGTTCCAGAACCGGCGGATGAAGATGAAGAAAATGAACAAGGAAAAATCCGACAGCAACAAAGAACAATAACAAAGGAATGGTTGATCTGCAATGGCAAAAAGAAGAATCAAACAACCATAAAATAATCACTATTGCCATGGACAACATCAAAGATAAACCAAAATACACGCTAGCTCTCTTCCTAGGGGTGGATTTTGTGTTGGATGCTGTTTTTGTATTAACCTTTCCATGTTTAATGCAAAAAAATTTGTTTTTTTCACGAGCACCTTTTTTTGTCCAAGTTTAAAAGAACCCACTTGTAAGGAAAGATTACCTTCTACACTTGATAGCTGTAGGTTGATGCTGTGTTTATTTACATGAGGGGCGTTTAAATTAAACATAATGTATGTTGTATACATTTAAAACCGCCCGAAGTATAATGAATGGAACACTGGAATTATTTTAATTTCTTCACTCCATAATTTATGATGTCCATGCGAATGTTGCTTTTATGTTTTTCCTCTCAATTTAATTGTATGCAGTTGTAGCATATTTTGTACAAAAAGAGAACACCTGCAGTTTTACAAATGTCTGTCTTGTATATGTATGGTAACGTAACAGTTTGGTGTACCTATTTTGCATTTCATATTCTTTTAATTGTATAATCACGTGTCATTCATATAAAAGTGTAGATATAGGCCAACTCAAATATAAACATATTCATATGTCTTGTGTTTTCTCTTTATTTACGAGTTACAGGCTAACTAGAGCCTGCGTAGGCCTATATATATATTCCCAACCTCTAGCTTACTAACCACACGTTTGTGACCCGTGAAATGCTTTTGTGTCAATAATGACGTCAAAATGCATATGATCCGTATTTATGTTAATCGGGAAAGAAATATAAATGTAACTGCCCATTTTCCTTGCACATGGAACATTGAAAGCAGACGGTATGTTTCCCCAGCCTGATCTCACCCCAAAGCGTACATATAACACGATGTTGTGTTTATCGCGCTATAGAGATACCAATTTCAATTTTCGCGTGCTATAGATATGCCAAAGTGGCGTGTAATATGTACGCCTAACTTTTTAGTGTTAGACATATACCGTAATCTTATCTAACCGTTCACCTAACCTTTACCCTAACCTTAACCAAACTGGAGTGTTGCCTAACCTTAACTGTTCACTGTTGGGTGGTGCCTAAACTTAACTGTTCCCAATATAAACCTATGGCGTCTCTATAATTTGGGTATCAATAACACGAAAATGTAACGTGTAATTTCGTGTTATGAATACGCAAATGGGTGAGGTTAGGTTGGTTTGCCAATTATGTCTGTTAGTGTTTGCAGGCTAATGAGTATCTTAAAGTGGAGCACAACAGAAGAGGGAGGGGGGCAGTCCAATGTATGTTAACGAAACGTCTGGTGTTGCTATATTCCTCATATTTCAATGGATTTATGTATTGAGGCTACCAGTAGGTGTGCCCAGGCCACCACAAGTATCCACATATAACAAATACATATATACACACACATCCACGGTTAAAGCACGTCATTTGCATTGCTCTGCATTGTAAACATCCAGTACATAAATCAAAATGTAGTAGTAAAAGATGTTGAGGAACAAACTGGGAACCGTGGTTACTACTGTGATAAAAAAACACAATCAGTAATTAACCTAGACTGAAACGTTTTTAACAACTGCTTAATGAAATGTAGATAAACTACACGAAAACAAGGTTAGAGATGGATTATTTTCCTATCTTATTTGGGTAACCCCTCGAATAACCTTTTTGGGGTTTCATATAAAAAACTTTTACATAAAAATGTTTATATGGACAGTCGTAACATCTTTTATTGTTTTAAGGCTATTTGAATTAAGTAATTTGTGTAATCACAGACCCGTTATCTTTTCAACTATCAATGAATCATTTAGGTTCAAAAATAGGTATAGTACAATATTCATATGAATATATTCACATGACTTTAATATTGAATAAATTGTAGTTTATAAAGTGAATATAGGGCATTGTAACGTGTGCATCAGGGTAATGGGAAAAGTTGAAGTATTGTAGCCTAATTCTGCTACTGGAATTCTGCTACATAGAATTCTGCTACTAGAATTCAAATTGCTATAATTAAAATACAAATAAATTAAATCACCTTCTTTAGCACACGATTTCGAACTGGTGGGTCTTATTGAAAGGTAACAAAATACAAATAAATCTCACGTGAAAATTAATTCTGGCATGTGTTTCCTGGGTTCTTGGGCTAAATTGCCTTTTTGTGGTGTTGAACAATACGGACAGGATGTTGTAATTTCAAAGCCCAATCCAGTGCATTTCCGCACAGGACAAACATGTTGCGTTTACAACCCGGTTAGAGCTCGGTTGTTTGTCTCAAATGCAGACGAACAAAGCAAACCCGACTAACTGGCTAGACGTCTGGGCTAAATTACTTTATGGTTTAATGGTGGGTGATGGTGGACTTGTTCAAAGAGAGCTTGCTGCTAGTTTGTCTGTTGAATCCACCTGAAACATGCCTGCTGCCGTCTCCCGGACCCGTGAGAGTAGGCCGTAAGAAGAAAGGAAAGCCTAAAGCTTTCAATACCCAGGAACCATGTAATTATACCGGTTAAAAGACAACCTAGCATTGTCATAATCGCCAATAACTATTCGATTAAAAGCAGAGAAAATGCCAAATCGAGAAAATAATATTTAAAATGTATGCTACTTTGTAGACAGTTTATGGTCAAACTTGTAGGCCTACATTTTAGGTGTAGGCCTATATGGTTAGTAAATCTATTATGCCGTCTACTGCATTCTTGTAAGTTGTGTAAACTATTCTTGCTGCTGTTAAAAAATGTTGATAATTAAACTGGACAGTAGGTGACGCTGTTGACTGACTATTCGGGCTTGCAGACCAATGCTATGGGCTTGTACTCGGGTCTTATATGCATCAGACTAGATATATGCTTATAGGTCCACCAAACACGGGAATTAAAATTTTGCCAATTTCTGAGGAAAATATTTGAAAAATATTGTAATTGCTTGCCTCGTGGGAATTCACGCATAACCTACCTAAACGAGACAGGTTATGCTTTTTAGCGATTATGGACTATTGGCCTATTGTTGGCTGATTTTATGATAGGTCAATTTTGCATCTTAATATTCATTTTCATAAATGCCCCAGGTCATTGCGTGCATTTGTCTTACACCATACTTAACTTAATATTTGAAAACAAAATAGAGTTGGTTTTGTATAACATGTTATTATCATATAGCTTCATAAATATCATCAACATCAATGTGACCTTATATTTATTTGCCTAATCGATCAGGTAATGCACATCAGAACATTCAATAACATTTTAAAACATTAACACTTTTCATTTTGAGCGTAATGTGAATAATTTTGTCCTATTCTACATTTTCATATCAACTGAATTAGGAAACATATTTTACTCAAACAAGTAATCTTAGTAGTTTATTGACAAACACGCATGCTTCAGTAATTTCAACACAAACGCTAGATTGCTTCCATATTAATAATAGTAATAATAATAGGCTATGTTGATGCTGTAATAGGCTAATTGTGTTATTATTAGTGGATAGGCTATATGTCGATATTTCAGAAGCAGTATTATTACAAATGTAGAATTTGGGAAAGAGGTTGGTTGAGTCACGTTCTTTGCTTTTGTTGATTAAATATTTAAATTACAGCAGCGAACATTTCCACCACTATGATATGTATCATTGACCATATTCAGCATAGGCAATAAATTGTTTCTGTTTACCTTTCATATTGTACGGTGATGTTTTAAAATTGTCAGTAACTATATGCTTATTCAAGGGAATGCTTCGTTGCAACTATGCTGTATAGAATGGAAATCAACATTCAGCTATCATATTATGTCATCTGAAATAACGAGACACCTAATCTAGGCCTAATCTAAAAAGGTTATTAACTGCAAGCAGCAGATTTACTACTTTTGCTCATAGATGTAAAAGGGTCTGTAGTGAGTTTGTTATTCACTGGTCGTGTTTATATTTACGCCTGCCGCTGTTTCACGGCCTTGTATTTTTAAGTGCGCAAGGGACTGGGAAATCGCTTATAGCTATAGACCTAACACAATATGGCCTGGGCTAATGTTGAGAGAAAATTCTTAGACATTCAGATATTTTTATGTCTTGTTAAATAGGCCATCATAATAAATACATGTTATACCATTACTAGACTATACCTTCACAGTAACGGTAGGCCTAGCCTATACTTGTTTTTAATGTTGAATGTCATACAGGCATGTAGACTAGCTGGCCCCCAAACCGTATTATTGTGGAGGCAATATGTTAGGTTTCTTCCAATTTAAATATTTATTTGTTATAAGGAATGGGTCGACGAGGGTACAGGCAAGGACGTTAGAATCAAACCATTTCAATTGATTCCTTATATGCTTTTCGGCCTGTGTGTTATGTATGCACAGTATAAATGTGTATCGCAAAAAACGATGTTTTAAAAGTTTATAATGTTCACATGGTAATGACATGCATCATATTGCACTCCTGTTTGTAATGAAATGCTTTGCGCAGGTTGCCTCTTAAGTACCCACTGACCGCTTGTGGAAAGATGAAGTGGGGGTGGGGGGGGGGTGTTGGGAGGGAGGAAATGTGGTGGGGGTGGTTGGGTGGGAAGAAAAAAAAGAAGAAAAAAAGAGGGAAGAGAAGCGCTTGTGACTGTGTCTGCGGAGCAAGCCAGCTTTAACCTTAACACATCCAAAGCACTAGCGATGAGCCGGATTTGATGCCGAAAAGGGGAAAATACTGGAGCTAGGGAGAGAGGTTCGATGAGAAGAGCGTTGGAGCGCGAGCGAGCTGCCTGAATCTGTCCAAAGGGGCAGCGTTTCTCCATCTAGTTCCGGTTTGTCGGTCTGCGCTGTGTGCGGCTGGGAACCTAAACAAAAGGCTGCCACAATCCAAAGGAGGAATATTCTACAACTAAGAAAGGTTGTCGGTTGCTTAATGAAAACTAAACCATGAGCTCATATTTTGTTAACCCTCTTTTCTCCAAATACAAAGGCGGTGAATCACTGGAGCCAACTTACTACGACTGCAGGTTTCCACAAAGCGTTGCCCGTAGCCACACGCTGGTCTATGGACCCGGGACAGCTGCATCGGGTTTTCAGCACCCGTCCCATCATGTCCAGGACTTTTTCCACCATGGGACTTCGGGGATCACCAACCCTGGATACCAACAGAACCCCTGCGCATTGGCTTGCCATGGAGACGCAACTAAATTTTATGGATATGAAGCTCTTCCGAGGCAACCGCTTTATGGTACCCAGCAGGAGGCAAGCCTCGCGCAATACCCAGACTGTAAATCCTCTAACGGCTCTAACCCCGGAGAAGGACAAGGCCACTTAAATCAGAACTCGTCTCCCAGTCTTATGTTTCCTTGGATGAGACCCCACGGTTAGAATTATTTTCTGTTCTTTATTTCCCATAGCTAAACATGTGTGTGTGTGTGTGTGTGTGTGTGTGTGTGTGTGTGTGTGTGTGTACGTGTGTGTACGTGTGTGTACGTGTGTGTGTGGGTGCGTTTGACTCTCTGTGTGTGGACTACGTGCGTAAAAGCAAAATGTGTCAATAATATTGAGGATTTATCTCTTTATTTATTACATGTGTGAGTATTTCAACATTATACATCATACAAAGTATATGAATATAGCACGCAAGAATACACAACATTAGTATGCTACTGCATCTAATTTCTTATACATTTAACAAACAAATATAAACTTACAACCTTCAATTTTCATGTAATCATTCCGATATTGATAAACAAAAAGCATGAAAAACAATGATAGCGTACATGACAGTAGTTTTGCTTGTGTGACTGCGTTTTGATGGAGAAAACTCTGAAATTACAAAAGAAAAGCAGAAATACGATGGTTATTGTAACCTAGAGTATAACCTGTACCCAATCATCCAATTCAGAATAGAAACATGCTAACCGGAAGGCCCAACAATTGTATGGCCAGTCCATCAAAGTAATATCACCACCTTATATGTGACGAAAACGATATAGTAACAATATCCGACTTGGACAGTGTTCGGTACTTTATAACACTTCTAACGTCCTTTACATTCTCTTTTACTCATCCCAAATTAATAGTCTAGTTTAAATCGTATGGTAGCCTATATCATTTAGATTATTGTTAATTGTATGGTTTATGTGTGTGTGTGTGTGTGTGTGTGTGTGTGTGTGTGATTTTTAGCGTGTATATATGTGGTTATCCATGTGTGTTTAGTTACCATGCAGTTACATCATTGAAAAATTGTTAGGTTGTACTTTAAAGCTCATGCACATTTCAATATTATGTAGATGGAAATCTAAACAGGCTCTACAATCAAACTGTAATAGCTGTTGGGCTCTTGTATGACCATTTATCTTAACCCACGAATAATGTCTCACTTTTACTGATAAGATTATATATGAATGCCACCGTGAAATGTAATTTAATCCAGTATGTGTTTTCAGTGGAAAACCCACATTCGCAATATTGTGAAAATTGCAAATGGGATACATGTTTACATGTTTCCATTCGAATTATATTCACCTCATGCTTAAACAAACACAAAATACATCAGCTAACCCTATTTACTATTTCGTTTAAGCACCAGGGAGGCGAAATGGAAGGCAAACCTACAGTCGCTACCAAACTCTTGAACTGGAGAAGGAGTTTCTCTTCAACCCTTACCTTACACGCAAGCGGCGGATCGAGGTGTCCCATGCCCTGAGCCTTACTGAGAGGCAGGTCAAGATATGGTTTCAAAATCGGCGAATGAAGTGGAAAAAAGAAAACAACAAAGACAAGTTTCCTGGCCAAAGAGGAGAGGCCGAAGCCGAGGCGGAAGATGAGGGGAATGAGGACGTTGAAGGGGAAGAGGAGGAAGAGAAGAATGTGGAAGAAAAAGAGAAACAGGAGACCAAGGAGTGATTTTATGGTCTTTTTATGGTTATATGGCAGAAAAAGAGGTCCCATATAGACCTGACAAGAGTGAAGAAGGCAGGGAGCGTCAACTTTATGGCCACTGTTTTATTAGTCAACATGGAGAGGGAAAAAAGATCCCAGATATTGCTGTCATAATCATTTCAATTTTTTCACGGTGCATTATAGGAAACAAATGAGTTATTTTGTAGTTTTGGACTTTTCCTCACAAAATATATTCGGCAATATTACATTTAGCAAAGGTAAAGGTAAAACATGGCAGACATCTGTATAGGTTAACCTTAAACGCATGATTAACAAAGTAGGGTAAACTACGTTTAGCATTATATTTTTGTTTGATCAAATTTGATCTACCAAAAGCATAGCCAACCAATTTTTAACAACCCTAGCCTAATCTTGTAAATAAACAAATTTACAATAAACGACTTTGTAATATTAGGGTATTAAAGCAGAAACAAAATCACATCCGATGTCATGACAGCAGTGACTTCCAAGGGAAATAACATTAATTGGCGGGCCCAGATGAAAACACGTTGCTATTCTTTGTTTTTATTATTGTTGTTATTTTTAATAATATACTTAATTGTCATTTGTGGTGAATGGCCAAGCCAATTATATTTAGCTCTTATTTCAAATGTTTTGTTAGGATTACCAGGGACAAGCGACCGTTTCAAATCCTTAAAATGCTACCTAAACCTGGGGAAATTGCAATAGAGATTTCTAAATTGAGATTTCATACGATATTGTTTGATAATGTTATATCAGCATTATATAATTAATTAATATATTATTTACCCAATATATACCCACCTTGTTTAAGACAATTTGTGAGTCTAAGACACAGCTCATAGCCAAGTAAACATTTGTCATTTAAGATTGTATTACGGCACTACCTAGTTAAAAAGAGCTTTGTCTTACAGAATGTGTATTCCTTATCAATGGCACTGCTACGTTTAGATGAAAAGCTATATTTCCCCCAACAACTAAAACTGCCTATAGAAAACGCACATTACTGTGTATTATAATAAAATCTGCTACAATTACAATGATTTTAAGAATTACGGAGTGTTTATTTTAATGTGCTGGTGATAATAGCGTAGTTTTTTGCACTGAATATAATCTTTATGTACGTCTTGTTATATTCTGGATGTTAACAGTATGCTCGTTTGCTGGTGTTTCTCATGTGAAAGACGGAATTGTGTGTCCCCGCCATTGTTGTTGACGTAAAAAGACAAATAAACAAGATGGCTCACAGTCGTTGCTCTTTATTATGGATGGTTGTAAGGAGTTGATGACTGAATGAACTCTTCCAGGTTATTATTAGGGCCACTATACCGTTTTTCATTTACATGCAAGTCCGCACTAGATTAGATACCTGTATAATTAGATGCATCTAGTGCATTGTTATAACACGATTTATCAACATTACCAGTAAGTATGCAGTGTTGATAGTTTACCGGAATGTAGTTAACATTCATGATTTTTGTGTAATACATTCACGTATATTACCAACATAAATACTTTATGTTTTGAGATAATTTTCAGCGTTTTCAACACAATAATATAATTACTCACGAGGGTGTGTGGATTGTGGCCAATATGCAACACAAGGGGCTGTTTTTAATCGCAACAAATTTCAGAGTTGTGTATTTGTTTAACGTTGGGTATCTGTATAAGCAGTTTGTGACAACTGTTGATGTAAAAATGGCTATATAAAATACATTTGATTAATAGACTTGATTGGAGTTTCTGGATACAGCCCTTTTCCTTACATATTGGCAATAAAATACATCCCCTCTAGGGACATTGCTGATATTATCAACAGGTTCCCAAGGCAATTAGCACAGTAAATAGTAATGTTTGGTGAAACCTCTGGTATACCGTCTCATATACCACGACTTTCAGCCAATCGGCATTCAGGATTCGAACCCCATGGTTTATATTGTCTTGTTAGTATTTTGCAGACACAGCCACATCAGTCGGCCTGATGCTATTGCTATCAGTTTAAGCTATAAAAATTTGGCCTGTTCGAGACCCTGTGTCTTTCAAATATATATTCTTTGTGAATTTATTGCTTCAGGTGTGATGTCAATGGCAGAGGATATAGACCTATTTCCCTGCAACCCGGTTTCTCCATGCGATGTTGCGACTAAATCCAAGCATGTCATATAATGGTTGACCATTAGGCGGTGCAAGCCAGAATCTTTACAAATGTTCACTATTTGTATAGTCCAAATTCATCAATTTGTTAAAAGAAAAGAAGAACACTTAAAAACACAGCATTTGACAATATATCACTTATTTATTGAGGTTAAATATCGGCCAATGCATCAAAGCCCTCGTCAGAGCATCCATGAACGCCTATATAAATACATGTACTGTATACATACATCCACAAAAGCATAAACATTCATTCAAGTTGCAGGAGACTTATCACCACTCACCACCCTCAAACGAGTTGAGGTTCCCCGTTTGCTTCTCACCATACAAGCTGGTAATCATACCCATGATGGCTGCAGGCTGATTTCCCAGAGACAGCGCTGACTAACTTCAGATTTATCTATGACCACGTGTGGAACATTGGAATTCAAATGTTATGAATCAAATACTGTTGGAGTTAAGCCAAACCGACCTACTGGCTTTGAACTATTGTGCTAGTGAATGTCTGCGTTGAAAATATCATAGTAGTGAAGTAGTCCTCAGTGTTCATCAGTTGTCCACTTAATAGAATCAAAGAAAACATTAGAATATTGCGCTTTGCTCAAGGGCACAATTGTAGCTGTAAACTGGCCTCGTATATTTGCCTTACGTAAATTAACAAATACACAAAAACATATCCATGGGCGTGTTCAAATATCAGACATGTTTAATTAGTGTTGTGTACACATGTCCCCCTCACTCACTCACTCACACAGAAACACACACACACACACACACACACACACACACACACACACACACACACACACACACACACACTGTGGCCTCTTAGGTATGTTATGGCCTACGCAAAGATACATATAAGTACATACTAACATGTGTAAATATACAAAATGTGTCACTGACATGGTAGTATCTTAAGTTTTTAAATGTGTTGTATCATTGAATTTGGGCCAAAAATTGCCTGAGTGTATTGAAACAAAATTTTATTGGAACTTATTAACTATCACTATCATATGGTTTAAATTAATTCCCTTTTTAGTTTCAACATCTTGCATCAGACCATCCAAAAAGGCAAAACAAACAATGTATAATTAACTGTAATTCCACGTTTATAATTCACGATTTTATGCCTTCAAGTTCATGTAAATCTTAACTTTTTTATTAATCCTACTCTTTATGCTGTTGCACTATTTTTCAACAATCGAATAATCATCTGGATAAAATACAAATTGGCTATGAACGGCTATGAATAGAAAACTAGGTACTTAATACAAAATATTCGTTCGAATCTTCAAGAAAAAATCACAACAATATACGTCATTTTTTTCACATCCTGTTTTTTAATTAAATTCTCAAGAATAGGTTTTCTTTAAATCGTAATAGGATACTGCTTGTATCCTATTGAAAATACAGGACTCTTCGCTCCAATCATTGTCTTACCCTCTGCTTTGTGTGTATACTTTTAACACAGGCTTGACATTCCCATTTAGGTTTAGTGTACCTGCTGTAAACTTTATTGGTGATATAAACGAGGAAAGCCGTTTCCGGAAACACCGCGTTTTTCTTTTTGTAGTATTCAACAAGACACGAGACAACAAGACACAAGACCTGCACATACAAGATGCGACTTCCCTTGGTGTATGTATAAAATGTTTTTCTATTCACATTTTAAATGTTGGAATGATAGTAATATTAACTATTTTTCTTTGCTTGAAATATACTAACGATAGCGCAGTGTCTATGCTTGGAGGCAAGTATTTGGAATGCCAAGAGCATGACGCTGTGTTTAGTCCTGAACAAGGTTATTTTATAATATTGGAGAACATTTAACATGTTGTAAGTCAACATCTATCAAAATAAAATCGAAAATGTATCGTTTTCTAAACGAATAAAAAGCTTATCTCCGTTTGGCCTGTTCATGGGCCTGTTCTTTTTAATATACCTAATTATTTATTATTACAAATTTAAATCCAACAAACCTAGGCTAGATCCTCATTGTTGTTAGATCTTGAATCAAAACCTTTTTATAAGACACTGTATATTAATATAGTGTGGTCGAAGTTGTCACTTTACTACTATAGCCTTCTGATTTATTTATTAAATTAATATTTGCAGGATAAAAAATCTCAATCAAGTTTTTGATGAAGTAAATCACTATCAAGTACGCTGTTATTGTCACACAGTTAACATAGGTGTCACATTATAGGTGTTTCTCAACAACGTTGCTGAAATGAAATTACAAATTTAACATAAAATGTTGAGTCAGATTTTTTAGATGTTACGTTTTTAAACCAAATTGCATTTTGGAAGTCTCCGTGTGAATGTCTCGGGGTGTTATGTTGTAGCAATATAGTCTTTTATCTAAATATTGAGCTTTTCATCCTGTTCTTAGCATAAAATCGAGTAGGCTAATTTACCTGAATTGAACCTAATCACCTACTTATATTGTAACATAAGGTGTTGATTGAGGTGATATAATGTGTGTCTGCTTGTTTGTATTTGAGTGATTATGTGTGTGTTTTCCAATAATTGAATTCATTGCTAATCGTCATATAGCGGTTATTGAGGAAATTCCTGATAAAAAATTGACCGGTTGTGGGTTCTTCAAACTGCTACTGTGGGGTAAACCCATGTTTGGCTTTTATCGTTAAATGGTTGACAGTTTTAAAAGGTTTTCGAAAAAGTTTTACAGTATGAGTTCTACAACAATTTCAGTTTGAATAACCTCTTAAAGGATCCTCCAAGAACCATTTATTTTTTACGTCTGTTGTCATATACAGATAAGGTTGAACAGGTAGTTGCTTTGTTTTTGGTTTGGTTCGTTTTAGCACAATCATATTTACATAGGCTAATGTTCAATGCTATATAATTTTATCTCGAGACGGAGAGAGAGAGAGAAATATTAGAGTGCGCAACACATTCCTAGTTGTTTAGGGGAGAAATTTACAGCTGAGTAATAAAAGTTTACGACTGAATCCATTCTGGGATTGGTTGCAGCGAGCCACGTGGCACACCCGCTCTCTGAACATGAACTTTATACTTGTCTATTCCTCCGACCTGAGGTTATATCAGCAGCTCTCTCTCAACAGGGGCTTAGAAATTATATCGGCAAATCGTTATTCTATTCCAGTATAGATACATAATAGTTTATATTTTAGTTATGAAATGATTTTGGGCGAGGCTCCATCCCCTTTCCTCCTGCCTCGCCTTCAGAAATTGCTTCACGTCAGTCACCGCCTCTACCAACCCTGTCTACGATATCCCTCAGGAAACATACACCAACTGACGCCGAACGAGAGATAGAGATACCCAAGGTAGTGGACAGTCTATAACGCTGTTACCAAAATGTGAAATTCATCTTTTTGTTTTTCGATCCGTTGGCAGAGTTGAAGACGTTTTGCTACACGCGGTGTCGAGGTCCATATGCCAGATTCAGCCAGGTACCTTTCTGCTGGACCAGCCAGCCTGCGTCACCGTCACTACAAATAATAAGGAGAACGCTGATGCGGGTAAGCGATTCCGTGATTCATTCCTCTATGATATGACTGTGTTTAAAATCAGTGAAATGGGCGAATGGAGATGTGATGCCATGCAGACTATATGGTCTTTGATACCCGGGGAATATTAATGTTATCGCTTTTGTATATGTTTCGGTATACTTTACCTGACCTGTAACCTCAGTTGTATCCTTGTAGTAGGTAAATAGTATCTAGCCTATATCACAGACGCACCATTGCGAGTTATTAAATATGTATAGCCTGTTATCATAGGGTGTGGCTGGTTATGTCGAATACAATAAACATACAATTAGTTGATAATATATGCTTATCCTCACGGGGAACCGTGTTGATTTTCGTCGGATATTCCAGATGATATAGAACACGTCGAACTGTGTTTGGGCCCTTTCTATCCATGTGTTTAATTATGCTATATCAACTGGATGTTAGATATTGGTTGCAAAAAGAATATTATCTTTTAGAGAACATATACCTTTTTTGTGCACAGTCAATGTAAACCTAGTAATCGTATTATCCAACACCCCCTCCCCCCCCCCCACACACATAGAGAGAGAGAGAGACACACACACAAGCACACGCAGTCAAACACACAAATACACAGGTATTACTATAGTCCTTCGCTACGAACAGTGCCCCCTTGTGCCACCAGCGCTTCTAGAGCGGAAGTGAAATGTTCGGTCTGGTTGGTAACCCCTGTTGGTATTGGTAGATTTATGCAGGTTGGCTGTAATCTGTAAACACTTTTATTCTAAAATATGCAGATACCAAATGTCTGAACCTGTCTTCGGCATGCATGACGGTTGGAACACCGTCTGAAATATTTCACCAGTCCCCTTGGCATGGGAACCATTTTGAATGTAGTCTATACCTTTGTTGGTTTAGTCCGAGACTACATATTGTCGAGTAAAGCTGTCATTTTCTGATACAATTAAATTAAAGAGGATGTACACGGGAACAAATATAGAACACATTTTTTAATTTATTAAAAAGAACACAAAAATTAACAAAAATTAACAACAAAAATAACAATAAATACAAAAAATCAGCATTATCACATTCTACACCACAGTTTCTACACACTTGTACAGTACATCTTCCATATAATACATATACATTTGAAACGCTTTACGTTTGAGCTTTTATGGTGAGGGTCATTCATTTTTGTCTATGCAGTGATCCATGTGACGTAGGGCCTTATTCTGTGCATGATTTGTTAACTACTGTTTGTGAAACACCTTCATTTACGTGTATTTTCATGTGATTGGTTGTGATGGCAACGGGGGAATAGTTACACGTAAACTACACGTCCCTGTGTGTATGTGTGTTTGTCTGGTTGTATGTTTGAGTGCCTGGCAGATAGGTATGTTTCACATTCTTCTTTTTTCCTTTTAATCTTACTATGTCTGACAACAGGAGGTAAAAACATTGCATGGCAGATGCATATTTGATCACCTGATATAAACTGAAATGAGAACATGTGTGTCTTTTCTCCATGGATTGCGCTTGTCGGGGGGGGGGCATGTTTTGCTGGTATTCAGTCGTCCTTGAGAGAGAAAGAGACATGAAAAAGAAGAGGGAAAGTAATGCACATTTAAGCAAAATGAAACATTCACTGCACATAAGAGATAAGCTGCTATAGGCATCCCGAGTCCCTCATAAAGATCGTTACTATCTCGTACAATGCAACGAGTAGGCCTGTATCATTTTCCATATGTCAATTTGAATATACAGTAAAGCCCCTTACAAAAACGGAATATATTTATATATTTTTTATCAATTTCATTGATGTATAAGTATTAATAAAAACAACATTTTTATTCACAAAATGTAGCAAATAGTGTTACCTTCAAGTTTCCACTTTCTAGTTGCATCATTTTTACTGGAGATATTTTATTTTTACAAACGGTACTTATTTTAGTGAAATTAAATAACGTTTCTTAAAAATTGTTGCCTACATATAATACTCATATGTAACATCCGGAAAAGGTGAACGATTTTTTTTAGTGAAAACTTTTATCAACAATTATTGTTACAGTTTCAGGAAGCTGGTACCAATGTAGTTCTTCTTCATGCCTAGATGATCAAAACATTTTCTTTTCTGTTTCAAATTGTTAAACGTGGCAAATTCTTAGACTAATCGTGTAACTGCACATTCTTTATATATTTTACATTTTATTATGTGTTAGCCTATACATGTTCTTACATCTTAACAGTAGGCCATTATTACCACAAGTGTGGGAGAAAATAATGAGGAAAAGCAAAAGTACTTTCTTGGTCAAGCATAAATATAGAGGCCAAAACAATAATTAAATCCAGGCTAGGCAACCATTATTACCACTAATTGGACAGTCCGACGTGTTTCCTCGGTTTTACAAAGGAAACAACCTAAAATAATGGTAATAACATATACATTTCTGAATAAAACAAAGATTACTATTACAATTATTACTGTTATCATCAGAGATTATAGTAGTAGAAGTAAGAGTAGGCTAATCCAGAAGCATAACGGTAGCCATTACAACAGTTCAGATGTCAGTCTTCACAGAAATCAAAGAACTACGAGCCAAACGGGTTCTTTCGTCTCTGCTTCTAAAATGAGCCCACGTAATTTGTCCAAAGGGCTGCCATAAAACACTTAGACCTACAGCTCTTTATCCAAGCTCTCTCACATTACTGCATTCCAACTGCCGGGGAAATAGGACATGGAACTACAACTTCCACAATCTCCATAGTAAAACAAAAAATATCATTTTGGCTTTTTAACAACCATGACATTTTTGCAAGTCTTCTAAGTGTAAAGCTTAGATCATAAGAAGGGTATAGTGACATACCACAGGAGCATACAGTCATTGAGATGTATTCCTAGTCATCTCATACGTCATTTTTGACAACGCGTTGAAATAGCTGAACGCGAGAGGCTACGTTATGACCACTGCTGGTTTCGGTAATGCTCATAGGGTATAGAAACACAGAATTATATTGTCCAGTAGGCTTTGAGCTGAGTTGAGTGTCATAAGAGAATATCATTTTATTTCCAAAAGTATTATACAATTGATGTAGGTTTGTGTAATGAGCACTAAAAAAAATATTGGTTTTGTAAAATGTATTCATATCAAGCAACATGTATAGGCTACTTATAAAAAGGGTATATTTTTTACTTTCATTTTAATAAAATTAAAACAAATAGTTATAACCACTCAAGTTATATCTATCTATTTATATTATGTGTATTTTTGCTTCGTCATTTTTCAAGGGATCATGTACTGAACACGATGAAAAGCAGCTTCAGAAGAAAACAATTCACATGTACATGAAAGAGTAATGGTAACACACATAGACATAAATTCTGAGTTATTACCCACTTTCAAGTGCCTTTAACTTCACACACTTAATCATGTTAGTATTCTATGTTCATAGATTTATTTGTAAAATATTTATTTCAGTTTTTCCGGTTGTGTCATATTTGTCAGTATACGGATATGACATTTCGGTGTTCAACTTAATCTTCCCTTTGTGTATATATTACACAGGATTACACTTACATTGTCGTACTGTGCATAGGCTAAATGCAATTTTCGCATGCTATAGATAAGCCATATGAGGAGTTAAGTTAAAGCAACACTCCCAAAACCATTACAGGAAACGGTTAAATTTAGGCAACACTCCAGTGTGGTTAAGGTTAGGGTTAAGGTTAGGTGTAAAGTTAGATATGATTTTGGTGTATGTATTACACGAAAATATTACCTGTCTCTATAGCAGATGAAACAACATCTTGTTGTATGTAGGCATTGGGTGAAATCAGGCTTGGTTGTTAAACCAGTGGGACATCTTTATTGCACACATTTCTCTTTGTCCGTGCTAGCTTTTTTCGGTCGGTTTAGGACACAAAACAAGAGCATGTATCTACTTCTGAAAAATAATTGTTTTGCTGTAGACTGCATATAGGCCTATGACTAAATATTCCCTTTAGCAATTAATATATGCATTATTACCTACAATTACTACATCAGCAATTATTGTTAGGCAATATTGGTTGTAATATTTATTTTTTAATTCAATATCGTGAAGGTTTTTTTAGCCTGCAGGTGTACGTGAAGCTGAAAATAATGCTCAAATATTTCTTGCAACACTGTGACCAAAATGATTAAATGTTTCATATTGCTATCCTATGTGAAATCAAAACGTTTTTACATCATATTGAGTATCTTTTATGGTAGATCCAGTAGCCATTTCATGATATATTATTCATTACTAATGTAAGAAAATAGGATATATTCCATTCACTAACTCGTTTCATAGGTCTGCATTAAACCAAATTATAGCATACTTATTTAAGTAAAGCATATGGCTATTTGAAAAAAACACTCTTGTTTACGATTAAGCATGCATTATGCGGGTTAAATAGGCTAAACCTACTAAAATACCATGAATAGCGTTCATCGGTGTAATAGCTACATTTGGCAGTTTTTACAATATTATATATACAGTAAATACATAACTCGTTGTATCCTAAAAGTTTCTCCATCCATCTTCACGAACCTCGTCCGTGGATCCATCCTATGACGTAGCCTGATCAATGGTCTACTTACAGTTGAGTGGTGGAAAAAGATAATGAGATAGCCGTAACTTCGCATTGAAATATACAGCAATTCTCGTATTATTTCTTATTGCGTTTATAATCCAGTAACATCGTTTTCATAGCTCGAGGTATTTATGTATATACACGTGCATGTTGGTGAGCTGGGAAACGTCAATTGGTTTTACTACCCTTCATTGAAGAGACTTTAAACGCATTCTTACCACCCCCCGCCCTTCCCCCTAACAATTGGAATTACCAGTTCCTAGCCGACTGGCTATATTTACCTACAAGTCATTTAATGCCTTTCATATACGATGTAAAATATGGAAAGAATGTTAGAAATTCTTGCACTCGCAAATAAAGAAATATTCGCAGTCGAATCTAAATAGAATGCAACAGATAAGCATCTGAATGAAAACCTAATATTAGTCAACCGGCTGAGGTCAAACAACATAAAAAGGCCTACACTCTTAAAAATAAAGGTTCTTCAAAGTTTCTGTTTTGGAATATATGGTTCCTTGAAGAACCTTTACCATCTAAAGAACCTTTCCATTGCACAAATGTTCTTTGTAGCGCCAAAAGGTACTTTAGATTATAAAATGGTTCTTCACCATCAATCTCATGTGACCTTACATTTTTTGAGTAAATTTGTGTTTCCCATACATTGATTTATTTGTGGTGGTGTGCCACAATCTCTGCACTGACCGCTATGAATAGATTTATGCTTCCTATGTTAATTAGTCTGCAAAATATATTTAAACATATATTAGTAATCTAAAAGGAAACTTGTTTAGTATTGGGCAGTTATGCATTATTTTCACATTTCTTAATGGCACTAAGAAAAAATAGGTTCCTTAAGGAACCTTTCAGCGAAAGGTTCTTTGGGGAACCAAAAAAGGGTCTTCTATGGCATCGCTGTGAAACCCCCGTTTTGATTCTTCCTGGCACCTTTATTTTTAAGAGTGTACACACTACTATTACGTTGTACTTTTCAGTGACATACAATTTGACCAAAATAGGTATGCAAACCTTTCCATTAAATGTAAGTGAGTTGCATATTCAAAAACGCACGGGTGCAGACACATAAAATACGCACAATGTAAAGCAGATGTATGTGTACATTTCCCTTTTAGGCCTATATAATTACATACACACATTAAATGTCCATATAGTTACATTATGGTTTTGTTAAGCAGTTTGACAGTTTTGGCAGATGCACGTCATATATTTCTATTGTCTCGTGTTCTTTCTCATATAGGTCCCACTAACTTGGTGCTTATTCTGTCTGATTTCTAGAGCTATAGGTGGTTAGCTAAAAGCTACAGTTTCCTTTTAACTCCTTGCTTTCAATTGGTGGAGAATGGTCAGCTGACATTGTCATATTGTCCCTCACCGAGCCAAGCCTCAGCTATAACACTCTGGTTTGTGCGTCTACCGGAGATTGGAAATTAATAATATTGCAACCTCAAGGAACCGTTTATTTACAGAATCAGAGAAAGTGTAAAGGGGTCGTTTAGCAAATCGGTGTAATTAACACACAATACGATAGAAGGGCACGGGAATCTTCTGAAAGGGGGAAGTGGACAAAAAGACCGATAGTGTAGTGGGAGAGTTGAAGCAGAGGGTAAGGTATGAATTCGTATTTCGCAAACCCGTCGCTCTCCTGCCATTTATCGGGTGGCCAAGATGTTTTGCCAAATGTGCCCCTAAATTCCACCACCTACGACACAGTGAGACATTTTTCCTCGTATGGGGCGGCTGTGACCCAGAATCGGATATACGCAAATCCTTTCTATTCTCCGCAAGACAATGTGGTTTTTGGGTCGAGTCGGGCACCCTATGACTATGGATCTAACATGTTTCTCCAAGACAAGGATGGGGGTCTTGCCAGCTGCAGGCAAACCACGAGTATGGGACTGAATGCACAAAGCCACGGTGCTCAGGAGTATAGTTTGGATCAAAGCAGAGGGGTATCACAGGAGCAGAAAACTAACGTCCAGATCTACCCGTGGATGCAGCGAATGAACTCTCACAGCGGTGAGTTTTACTACAACAAATAAATTAAGGAAATGGGCCAGTTTTACGATGTCTTAGCAACAGAGCAACTTAGTTTTTATGGCCTCATAAAACATCATTGTATCGTCTCGCCCTGAAGAAAGGCCTCGTTTCTGTTACTGTTGAGTTGCCCAAAATAAGAATTGTAAACTTTGACACTGATTTATTTTATGAATTTGCATAGTATTTGTATATTTTACAAACAAGACAAACGTAGGATTGAACAAGTAACTATTGTCTGGAGAACCTTGTTTGGAGAACAATTTGATTTTATACGTTTATATACGTTTATATACGTTTAGGGCAAAGACTCACTATTTTGTACATTAATTGTAAAGTAACTTATATTGTTATTAGTCGACCTTTGTAATTGTGTCTAATTTCGATTGTTTCGATTAGTCATATAATGTTAAAATTAATCTATTTATTCACAACTTTTTGTTTTCTCTGCACAGGAGTTGGGTATGGGTCAGACAGACGCAGAGGACGACAGATATACTCTCGTTATCAAACATTGGAACTAGAAAAGGAATTCCATTTCAACCGCTACCTGACCAGGCGTAGACGTATCGAAATAGCTAATGCTCTATGTTTGACAGAACGTCAGATTAAAATTTGGTTCCAGAACCGTCGTATGAAATGGAAGAAGGAGAGCAATCTAACGTCGACGGTGACGGGAAGTGAATCTACAGGGGTCTCGGTAGAGGAACAAGCCGGTGTAGAAAACGAAAAAGAAGAGGAAAAAAGACAAACAATGAAATGATGACATTTGAAACTAAGCCATCCAAGGACCAGAAACTCAACTGCATGATATTATTATGCTATTTGTTCTCTTTCACAAAACGTATACACGCGCGTAAAACAATGCAGCGTTATGAAATTCTGATGGGAGGGGGGGTAAAGTCAACTTAAAGCTCTTTCTTTCTTGATGGCGTAATGTCCTTTTTCATGTGTCATTATTTTTGTGTGGTAAATTAATTCACCCACAGACCTCAGTTTGTTTCACTTCTGTAAGATAGAATCACTTATATACACATTTGGAACACATAGGTCAGTAACTGGCATGGTTTACAACACCTTGATCCTGCTACACTTATATTGTTTCTGTTAATGTACTGTAATTTTTATACTTTCCCATGTGTCATATCGTTGTGCATTATGCATCTTGCAAATATACTGAAAGCTCTCACAGGGTGAATTACACTACCTAAATTGTAGATATATATTATGTATATATTCTGTGTATGTCTATAATGTGTGCCGCTTAAATTGACGTTCTTTAATGCTGCACTGTTAACCGTTTTTGGTTACACAAAACTACCTAATAAAGACGAGCAACAACCCCTCTGTTTAGGGCTGTGAATTTATGTTTTGTCAAAATTGTTTCTCATGTAATAAAAAGGTTTTCGAAAGATTTCAGTTCCTGTCTGTGCTATTTTAACTAGGTTTTACACTTTTGTTTAATTTACAGCAAAATACACACGAAAAACTGTGACCTTTATGTTGGTGCATAATTTGGGTTTTTGGTGTAGTTTGGCAAAATAAATAGCCTGCAAAACTTAATAATATCTTTACATACTATATTAAAAACACTCAATGGAAAGAAATATAATGTCAACCTAATATAAGTCTAATTTAACATAAAAACAGATTTTTCAACCTTTAGAAATATTGGAAACCGTCTATGTTTCACATAGATCTTAGTGACTGGTTAAAACTTCATATGGGCAGGCAATTCACCCAATAGAATAGAATCGTCAAAGCAACGTTATGTTCCTAGAAAATCATAGACTTTTTACATTGTTGCTGTTATTATGAGTAATATTATTATCAATTATAGCCTTCTTTGAAGTATGTTTGGAATTTTTTTTTGCCAAGAATATCACGTTAAATCAATGTCGATTTTCTGTAGTGCCTGTATGGGGCACCCCTCACCTACCCTCAGAGGCTGGAATTTTATGTGATGTGGCCAGGCAAGGGCAGCATTTCAGGGATATACATTAGATGACCGCCCTGGTTTGCCCTATATCAGACACCAGATGACGCTCTTGTCTTACAGTCTCGCCCTTTCCCTCTCCAAGACCCCAACATGGCCCCAACAGCCCATACCACAAACTTTACCGGACACGTTCCTGCTATCCGTCAATATATCCCGGGAGTATCAAGCCTATGTATGACTGGCCAACATCAGCACGTGATCTTATTCAGATTCCCCATATTTGGGCAGTGAGCGTCGAATCAAGAAAAAAAACACATGAATGCCCACACCTATAAATCGTCGTATTTTTTTGGGATAGATACCCCTTGAACTTCCAAAGAGCCAAGGAAAAGCAATAACCAATAAAAACATCAATAAGCAACAACAGCTAAATAACTAGCGTTATCTATTTTCAGATCAAATATATATTCTTAGCATATTGCCGTTGTTGCTTCATGAATCTCTTCCGCATCGTTTTTGTGTGTTTTGTTTCTCATATAAGATGAGTTCTTACGTGGCAAATTCAATTTTAAAGCAGCAAACGAAGGAGACATCCTCCTATGGAATGAATAGTTTTGGCAGTTATGGATCCCTCTCTGACCTTCATCATACCAATTATGCCTATAACGGAGGTCTTAATAATTTCAACGGAACATTCACCTGTGATGCCACGGTGAACCTTCTGAAACAAGAAGAGATGAAAACTACCCTGCGAGGCAAAACGGACATTCAACCTCCAACACGAACACAGCCATGCTCGGCTATGAGCTCTCGGAACTCCATGCAAAATTGCCTCACTGATGATATGCTGAGAAAGGGGACTGAAAGGCAAATTCAAGTGATCGAAAACCCCAGAACTATGACCGAAGAAAGCGCGATCAAAATCGAAACTATGCAAGCCGGAAAACGTCAAAACCATTCGAAGAAGCACCAAGAAAGTCACCAGCAACCGCAGATTTTTCCCTGGATGACAAAACTACACATGAGCCACGGTAAACTTGTTTTTTTATGTGTATAGCCTACTTAAAGCCTACTACTTCCCAAACTCAGTCTCTCACCGCTTTTCCTGCTTTGGTTCATTCACAGTTTTCCCCTTGAGTTTTATAGGCCAAACGCAGGAAATAATAAAACTGGCGGTCATAAATTTAATGACAAAGGCATCTATTGCTCGTAAACCTGTTCTGTTACTGTGAAGAGGTGATCGGATGTTAGATTTATGGCTGTATAATTGGATAAGAGAAACACAATTTTAGGAAAACAATTAAATGAATGTATTAGAGTTGTGTTGGGATAAAAGTAGTTTAGTCTCCTTAGAGAATATATTTATTATACAAGTTTGCCTATTTGAACTCTACGGCAAAACCTGTGACCTGACCTCCTTGTGAACTTTTCACCTTGAAAAGCTCCAGATTGCGGAAAGGCATTCATAATGCCGTGTCCAAAATCCACTAGTTGCCTAAAAGGCTATATGTTGTATTTGGGACTAAGTAAGCACTGCCGTTTGTGCTGTGTTAAATCAACCTAATATATTCCCTTAGCGTAGCTATATTTAACATGGGATTACAATGTATTGCTATGCATACGCCAAATTCAATATTCGGGTGCTATAATGTCATAGGTGTATATAGGGAGCGGTTAAGTTTATGCAACACTCCAGTGTGGTTAAGGTTAGAGGATATGATTATGGTGTAGCCTATATATGTATAACACGATAAAGTTAGGCGTACCTATTACACACCACTTTGTCGTATCTATAGCATATGGAAATTGAATTTGGCGTCTCAATAGCACGATAAAACAACATTGTGCTATATATGCATTGGGTGAGATCAAGCTGTTTAAATAGCCTACTAATTTATAGTTAGGCGGATGTTTAACCTGTTAGTTGAACTAAATCAGCTTCTCAAAAATTTGGCTATTTGAAAAATGTACATTATTGAAAGATTATTTGGAGAATTATTAAATAATTTTTTGGGGCTTATCCATTGATTTCACGTTAATTATTTGGTTGATTCTTATAAACAAATCAGATCATTTTAATAAAAATCGTTTTTCCTTTTTATGTTTAATCATTTTTACGTCATCTATCTTTTGACCTCAGGCCAATTTTATTTCTTAAAATGTATAGGCTAACATATGTTGTTTTTCTAATGCCACTTCAGAATCATCTGACGGTAAACGATCTCGAACCAGTTACACCCGCTACCAGACTCTGGAGTTGGAAAAAGAGTTCCATTTCAACCGCTACCTCACCCGTCGCAGGCGCATTGAGATTGCCAATACACTCTGTCTGAACGAGAGGCAAATAAAAATTTGGTTTCAGAATCGACGCATGAAGTGGAAGAAGGATTCGAAACTGAAATCGAAGAATTCATTATAAACTCGGAGACTAAGACTGATCTGGAGACTAACTACTAAAATAAGTTGGCCTACTTAGCTATATTGTAAAAAAGACCATGATTTAAACCGTAAATTCTGTTTTCATAAGCAATGTGTTATGGACTATTACATTATTTGCATATTCCGTGTTTGCAACTGTACATGTGAATTATTTGTCTTAAAGGATGTAAAAATAGAAGGACATTTTTAATCAAAAATATAGTGATGTGTCGTCTAAATATAAAAATTGTGAAAAGACCTTTGTAAGATTTAGGGCGGAGTTGTATACCATAAGGCCACTCCCATTTTCTTGTTACAATGCATGCTTGGAAATGTACATTCCAAATGAAGGTTCTGCCTATTATGTTATTATTGAGATAATGGTTATGATCATGTTAATGATTAAACGGGAATATATGTCAAATTATCATTCTGCCTTCTGTTATCCTTGATAAGGATGATGACATTGTCAATGATAGGTCTACTCAATGGTAATACATTCCAACTCTGAAAACCTCACGCGCGAAAATATGTAATGTAATATTTTTTAATGTATATTTGGATAAATTGATATATACTTAGTTCTTTTCTCGAAGAAAATCAGAGTTGAGTTTTTAATCTAGAGATTAATGTCAGACCAAATAGGCCTGAGTCTGCTGGGGTGGAGAACAATTTGAGGACAGCTACTATTCAATGACATGTATGTTCACAGCTGTCTTGTCAAACCAAAAAAGAGTTGTCTTACCTACCTGAAAATCTATTATGCTCGAAGGTGCAGCATATGTAAATGGCCTATTGGATGCTTTTCTGAATAAGTTGTTGTGTTTCTATCAAAATATGTAGGTGTTAAGAAGCCTTGTGAATAAACTTACAATGCTATTTTAACAGCATATTCGTGTCATTCTTTTGTATCTTCACAGGTGTGCAGGTATAAGATATATTAAGAAATAGATTCGAGTCTCCTAGCCTCCTCCACATATATAGACATGGATGTAGACCCATGAAGGCACACAGCTGTGCTGCTACTAATTTAAAATAAGGGTTGGGTGAGATGTTTAAGCTCATGTTTATATTGAATCCACAAAATCTCACAAAGGTTTAACTTTATGGCTTTACTCACGAGTAAAATGTATGGTCAGGAATTTAGGTACAGTTGGCTTACTGTATGCTATATGCTTATATTTAACCAATATAAATAAGAAAAAAGCAAGCAAAAACGTTTGATGAATGTCACTATAGGCTCCGTATTCCTAGTACATATGTTGTCATGTCATTAATGTACTATATACTTTTAATTGTTGGACACAACACATAAGTAACCATGCAAAACCACACACGTTTCTGCGCACTGACCTGCATTTGACCCCACCGCTGGCCTAGCTATTAACACGTATTTTAACAGAAGCCGTATCTAAAACAACATCTGGTTAACATGGGAAACGATAATTTAGTTGTCATTTGAAGAAATGCTATTCCATAAAGAAAAATATTATTCACTCACCTCGCAGAGTTGTAGCCTATTTTCACTCACTGCTATAAAATGCACCAGAGCATGGACTGCTTTCTCAATGGCACTGTCGGGCCTAACATGCAACGATGGCCTATGTAGGGCTATCGAATTCCCCTTTTTAGTATAGGCCATCTCTTTCTTTTAGTATTTTAAAGTTTGGAAGGTTATTTATGCCAATTGCCTCAAGCGAGGCCTGTGAATGGTGCATAGGGAGCACGTGGTGCCATTAAAGTGGGTTTTATGGCCTGGAAGAGCTGACAAACCTTCGATATATACACATCATATATAATCTTAACTGTCCTGAATCGCAGCTGCTGGCTTCTCTTACCCGAGGAAGAAAAGGACTCTGTGTCAGTTAGTGTGGATTACTGTGGCCTGGACAAGTCTGTAATGGTGGTGCTGGGCGGTTTGGTTGCAAGTGGATCTTTGCATTTTCCAGTAAGTTTACAAAATTTTATTAACATGAATGTCGCGACAACCTAAAGATGCGTTTATATTTGAGTTTACCTGTTTTGGCTCAGGTGCTTTCAATGACAAAAGTTGTATATATATATATATATATTTGTGGTTTTCGATTTTTGTTATTTTAACCAATTATTACGTTATAGCCAACCTAACAATGCTGTTTGTTGGTCTATAGAAGAGAGATGTATACCAATCCATTACACAATTCTTCGTAGATTCTGGCATATGTTCATTCAGTTCATTCTCATTTAAGTTAGCAGCTTAGCTTCAGTTAGTGTGTTCACTGTAATCGATCTCTCTATGTACTATACTGACATTCACTAGGCATTGAATCTAATAAAGAATTGTGTATTTTTATTTAAATAATTGCAATGGTTTAATTAAATATACACATTTCTTATTGTTAACGCCTTGCTTTAACGGTTACTGTTGTCAGTCCTGAAAAGTGTTATGTGGTGTTGATGTATGTATATATAAAATCGCAAAATTGCACACCAGGCAAAAGAGTGAGGGGTGGTGTTGATGTCACATAATATTACTAACATAGTTACTTTGTAATAGAAGTTACCTTGCAGTCAGGTTGTTTTAAAGCAGGTTTGTGTATATCAGTTTTACAAGTTCCTA
Source organism: Umbra pygmaea (assembly GCA_016801145.1). Lineage (NCBI taxonomy): Eukaryota > Metazoa > Chordata > Actinopteri > Esociformes > Umbridae > Umbra > Umbra pygmaea. The sequence continues at coordinate 58,282 of JACXGM010000790.1, forward strand.
CTTGTGCTTGAGTAAACAGAGCAACGACTTTTTAGGCTTGTCTTGGGAGATATTGCTGAATCACGTTGTTGACACAGATTGATGCGTGAGTGAGAGTGAGAGAGAGAGTGTGTGTGTGTGTGTGTGTGTGTGTGTGTGTGTGTGTGTGTGTGTGTGTGTGTGTGTGTGTGTGTGTGTGTGTGTGTGTGCGTGCGTGCGTGCGTGCGTGCGTGCATGCGTGTCTGTGTCTGTATCTGTGTCTGTGTGTGTTTCATTTACAATAATCAGTGCTTGAACTTTAACATTTTAAGGCAAACAGATTGCTACCTGTTTTTGTATAGCAGTCCATTACGTAAATCGAATCTATCCCATAATCTACATTAATAGTGTAGTTTACTGTAGTCACTGATAAAAATAAAAACAAAAATGTTAGATTGCTTAGAATATGAACATTATCTAATTATTAAGCACATGTTCACTATAATAAACAACACCCTTCTACAACAATACATTTATTTAATGGTAGAATCAGTTCAGCTGGTACTTGAATGTTTATTGTGTCTTTTGAATTAAATATTTAAAAGTAGTTGTTTCACAATGAAGTTTAATTGTCTGTATAAGCAGACAGCAGATTAATTTAAAGTGAGGGACAGTCATAAATTAATAAAATATAAATTAGTTTGAAAATGAAGCAGAATAACTTAATAAGCCGATGTAAATCCTCTTATAAGTGATAGTGTTGAAGGAGAGACATGAAATGTTGGACTTTAGACGACGAATAAATATACATATATATTTCATTATGTAGATTTTATTATGTTTCAAAGGCATGCCAAAACCATGGATTTAACTTGGAATCACTGTGCAAACTGTTCTGGAGGTGAACATTTGTTTAAGAGCTCTTAAAACAGTGAAATCTTAATTGTTATGTTATATAGGTCCAATGTCACTAATGACGTAGAGAAATTGCGGTTGCTGTAAATGTAAGATTAAGTTGTTGTGACCTGCGCATGAATTCCGGGCCCCAAGTTGAGCTTGTAATTATATCCCAGAGGTTTTCCTCGTCTGGTCACAAAAGGGTCAGGAAGGAAATCAGGGCCTTGATAACGCAATGATTCTTGTTAACTATGAACCTCTACTTCCTGTCAGATGAAGAGAGTGAAAACTGATTATACAGCCGATAGGGGGTGCTATTTGACATGCTCCCCTTCATTAGGGGATGAGGATATCAGAGCTGCATTATAAGAACATTGCCTCTTTTTTGGAATTACTATACTTAAGTCAATAAAATATAATATGTTATTTAAGTTGATTCGTTGAAACTAGTATTTTTTTTATTTACAATATAAGTCACGTGCCCGAAAATCTTGGGAGTAGTTCAAAATTAAGGCTTTATTTATATAGCACCTTTCATACAAGGAATGCAGCTCAAAATGTACAGTTTAACATATACTGTATCCAATCCAAGTATTTACTGCATAAATACTGCAAGGCGGTGGTTAGCTTGAACTAAAACCCATAACTTTAGTGTCATCTGAAGACAGATGCATGACAAAAAAAGATTTGACTTTCAGGGGTATTGGAAATTGTATAATGTTAAATTCATATTCGTTCATTCTTAAGGCTTCCCAATTCTATAATTAAAATTTCCTTTTTGACAAATTAACATTATTCAATATGGTCTGTGATATATGTCTATAGGATTTCAATCTATAGAATTTTTGTCCAAGGAAACATATGCGAATCCTCCGATCTCTCGTCAGCCCCAATTCTAAAGAACACAAACTTGCTATTTTTGGAATACCTCACTCATACACCTAAGAGGTGGTGGGGACTGTGTCTGAAAAACGGAGTTTGGATGGAAAATGGAAATGAAATTAAGAAAATATTTAACAAAAATGTACAAATTCAAATACACAAATATTGTTTTCTGGGAAAGGTGATAAGTGGTTATTTCCCCAAAACATTGGGGAATGTACAAGCGATTTCACAGAGCATAGACTGTAGCTACATATTGTTTGAAAATGGGGATTAGTGTGGTCTAATTTCAGTTGAATATGTATTTATTTGGCAAATTAATGCAGAATATAAATTAGCAAGTGCTTAGTTTATTGCCTTGGGGCTAATTTGTAAAACGTGCTCGGAGACTTCATATCATGGCAATTGAACATACACTCTTAAAAATAAAGGTTCTTTAAAGTTTCTGTGTTGGGGTATATGGTTCTTTGAAGAACCTTTAACAGCTAAAGAACCTTTCCATTGCACAAAAGGTTCTTTGTAGCGCCAAAAGGTACTTTAGATTATAAAATGGTTCTTCACCATCAATCTCATGTGACCTTACATTTTTGGAGTAAATTTGTGTTTCCCATACATTGATTTATTTGTGTTAGCGTGCCACAATCTCTGCACTAACCACTATAAATAGATTTATGCTTCCTATGTTAATTAGACTGCAATATATATTTAAACTTATATTAGTAAGGTAAAAGGCAACATGTTTAGTATTGGGCAGTTATACATTATTTTCACATTTCTTAATGGCACTAAGAAAAAATAGGTTCTTCAAGGAACCTTTCAGTGAAAGGTTCTTTGAGGAACCAAAAAAGGTTATTCTATGGCATCGCTGTGAAACCCCAGTTTTGGTTCTTCCTGGCACCTTTATTTTTAAGAGTGTACGCTTCCCCAACACACCAGTGCCTTTAACTTGCAAATTCATGGTCTATAGCCTATTCTTTCATTTAATCTGATATCTCATTCGAATATTCTGCTGTCTATCTTTACAGACATTAATCGAGGACTGTGGCAAAATGAAGAGGAGCATAGATACATTATATCATTCAATCAGTAAGTTGAATAACCTTTGCACAGACACAGATTACCTGCATCATGAAATGTCTTGTGTGCTGAACCAACAGAGAGGGCAGTGTTCCCTGATAATGGAATAGTCAGGGTCTTGTTTAGCAGCTGTACAATGAACTTAACAGATTCCCTGTTATTTTCAGGACAACTTTCTAAGAGGGAATCCAAACAAGCACAAAGGGAAGTGCGCCATTAGACCATGTGTTTAATAGTGTAACAATGGGAAGAGCCGCGCGCATTTCTGATTAGTTTTTATCAATCACAATATTGCTTTAACTTTTCAATGATTCCACAAAATGAAAAGAAAGCAGCAACTGGAAAGCGATTTCATGATATGGCTGCAAATAAACGATTGGAGCCACTGATTATGTTAATAACAATGTAAAATAGCATGCACGTGTTGTCAATTTTATAGAATGTATTGAACAATACTCTACATTGATTTTAATACCATTGAAATAGCCTATAGGGCCATCTTGCCTCTAAAGGTATAACATTAAGCATTTATCTTTCAGTTGTTTGCAACTATTGCAAATGCTTTAGTAACTTATTACACAGTAAAAACGTCAGTGGTAAAATAACACTCTCAGTGTTTATATAGGTCCAGTGGACCTATATACACACACTGAAGAGTGTTAATCTAACACTTAGGGTGTTGATTTAACACCGAAGTTTTTACTGTGTATTTGCCATACGTTTGGTTCGGAAGTGATTGTAGGTCAGATATTCAGCCTAAACACATTGATTGGTACCCTGCACTTTGGATGCTCTTCCAGCGCTCTGGATCATTTTGATATGCGAAGATTTTTATTAATCCTCAGGTTGCTAACGAATTATTTGGGAAAAGTCTCTTCTCCTAACGATACATGCTAAGACGGTTTTAGGTATGGCAAACAGCTATGATGCTAGTTGTTCCAGTCATTAAGAGGTTCAGTTAAGAGGGAAGACACAAACCAATTTACAGACATTCTGTAGCAGCAAAAAGTTAGTCTATATTTGAAATATTTATCTTTAAAATATCTATTCAGGGAAAGAACAATTTTTCTTATCTACAATCAATGTAGTCGCCTATGTGTTGCATGTAAATAGTGTTTTAGAGCAGCGTTAGAGGTAGTTTTTAGGTTTGAAAGAAAACATGTTGCAATTCGATGTAAAAGAAAAGTGAACGTTATTTTTTATTTTTTGCCATGAACAAATGAAACATCAAATTAGTTCGCCTAAGGGCCTCATTTTTCTGCAGTTCTACATTATAACTAGTTATTGAACTGGCTGAGAGATCTGAAAGCCATTTGTGGGGAGAAAGAATTCATTGCTTTTCGCTCATCAATAATCCTTGGCAGTGAACTATTGGAAGCAGTCAAACGCGAGGGGTGAAACGCAGGTCAGGCTGTCTAACGAATATTAAAATACGTCTACAACACAGGACTAGGGTGAAAAGGGAGCTGAGGGCGTGCACGGGTCCTGTGAAGGCGCGGGCGAATGGAAGGGGGTGTTAAAAATAATAATGATATGCAGAGATTGTCAGACCAAACGTAAAATGAGAACGTGTTCGTTACGTTTTTTGTATATTTTTACTCTTGTCTTATATATATTCAGGTATTTGATAGTTTATTCAGGCCTACCCAATGGTTTCAATTTGATTTACAGTAATTAGTATAATAACGTTTTATACTTTGACTTGAAAACCTTGAATAATGTAATTATTTCACTATATTGACTATATTCACTATTTTCTGTTAGTCCCATTTCTGAAATCGGTCACACTCTCACTCTATGCAGATATTACATTTTTCATCTCTGTCTTCTCATTAACTTTTAGAATGGCAGGCTGAGGGGTTACCAAGCGGTCAGTATGATAATGGCGACACAGGCGAACACAAGAAATCGTTGGGGACAAAAGAAACTTATTTTTCATCTGTGCTGTCACACGGTCGCTTTGTATCCACCGTGCACCGGGTTTGTTCTTGAATATTCATAGTTTAGAATAGTGACCTAAAAGACAGGGTTTTGACTGAATCTGATTCAGAGAGCAATCTTAGTCAGCCTACTATTTCCCCGTGTGTGTGTGCGCGCGTGTGAATAGGAGAATCCCTGCAGCAGATATTTAATAATGACATCTTTCCTCCTAAAATCATTCTGTCATTTCGATCTATTGTTTTCAGGCTGAAATGGAAAATATTCCTTGGTGGTCTATGTGTACCCTGTAGAACCGAATTTGTGTGAGCATATAACAATCGCAAGTACGTCTCTACAGGAATACATGGGCAACTGAAATCCGACTTTATGTAAAAAGCATATTGTAGCCTATTGTAGACTTATGTCTGACGTGAATGCATGCAGTGTTCTCATGAATGCTAGGGCACGAATAGCCATACACCTAAAAACAGGGTTGAACATAAGACAATATATATATAGTTTAGTAAAGGTTATCTTGAATCATATAGGGCCGCAACAAAGTCTGGTGTGTGGTGCGAGTAAAACATGCATGCAACCAGCTATGGTTGAACGCGGACTGATTTATTGCTTTTTATTGGCCCATAAAAATGCATTAAACATCGCTGGCAAAGGTAATCGAAATGGTAGTTGCGCTCTATACATAAACAAACCATAAACATCTGGCCTTTGGTGTAATTTTCACCAGATTATATTGACCTATGACTGAAAGAAGACCCCTATTTACTCGACATATGGTTAACAGGTGATTGCCCTACACTCTTAAAAATAAAGGTTCTTCAAAGTTTATTTGTTGGGGTATATGGTTCCTTGAAGAACCTTTAACATCTAAATAACCTTTCCATTGCACAAAAGGTTCTTTGTAGAGCCAAAAGGTACTTTAGATTATAAAATGGTTCTTCACCATCAATCTCATATGACCTTACATCTTTGGACTAAATTTGTGTTTTCCATACATTGATTTATTTGTGGTGGCGTGCCACAATCTCTGCATTGACCGCTATAAACAGATTTGTGCTTCCTATGTTAATTAGGCTGCAAAATATATTTAAACTTAT